>MU187031.1:80511-98674 GCA_016904865.1 Pissodes strobi
ATAAAATATATCCACAACACATATCAAGTAGAAAATCATGAGAATTTTGCATTATGAATGAATCCCATAGTGCCATATGCCTTTGAGGCTATATATAATTAAATGGTCTATTAAAGTAGTAAGTGCTTTGAAAATATATCCCAAAGTCCTTGCATATACTTAACTGTAATCATGATCCTCAATTATGAGCACCTCTTCATTTTCAACTGTAAAATCCTGATCTAGGAGTACACTAGCCTCATTACTATTTTCTGCAAATGAAAATGCAAACTTTTCCCTTGCTTCCTTTCCTAATTCAGTAATTTTCTTTTCCTTGGGAATTACTGCACGCTTCTTTTTAAATGCAGGAATTTCATTACATAAAATGCTAATTTCTTGCAACAATATATCTCTTTCTGTGTAGGGTTCTTCATTACCTGACCTACAAAAAAAAAACTACATAAGTTGAGAGTTTGAGAGAGTCGATTGATTTCAATGGATTGACTTAACTAAACTAAAATGTACTACCTTTAGAAACATTTCTCTAAGTTACTACCATTTTATTATTTGTTAAACTCACTTACTTAATCTTACATATAACTTCCTTTTTCATCCAGAGCTCCAGCAATAACTGCAAGTGTTGTTTTAACGTTCTTATTAAAAAAATTTTTGCCACAAGTTTTTCCAAATTAATTTGAACAACTTCCCATCTTTCTGAGTTCTGTATGGGATTTTGTGCAACAACTTCCCGTAAGAATACTACATCGTCATCATATGTAAAGCGAAGACGTCGGTTTTTATCTTTTTCCATTGCCATTTTTCTTATATTATTCCAAACTACCACTAGAAGTAGTATTAAATATATGCTAGAATCACAAAATATTTTGTGGCACAAATTACAGAGAATATAGGTTATGCTTCTCGAACCGTATAAACGAAAACAATCTGCTTCGAGGAACTGACAAACACGTACGTTTATACCCGAACTTCTCCGATACGTGAAATAAGGAAAATATAAGGGCGACCTAAAGACTGCATAAATAAAGTCAGGCACTATCCTTATTAAGGGAAATGTTAGGCTCCGCCACATCTGCGCATGTGCAAATGTCAAAATAAGACCGACCTTAATACTGCTTGTCGTTATTTACTTGTGCGATAACTTTCTATTAGTAGTTCATAGATAGCGTTATTAAAAAATATATTTAAACATTGAATACCTGTATTTTTATTATTTAAATTTACAGTAAGCATGTAGGTTTTCTACATAACTATAAAAAATATATTAATAAATACATTACCGCTAATTAATCTAAATTACCCAATTTCGTCAGTGAATATATAAAGCAAGCTAGTATAGTGGCCACGGCTTTATCAACTTTAAATTTGAGGCAATGTATATTGTATACTTGCAGGAATAAATTAAAGCAGGACTCTAAATTGCCCTGAACTTTGTATGTTTAATGCCAGCAAAATACTAGATTAGTAGGTCTAATATTTCGTTCTTGGGAAGCTTCTTCCACTAAAGGGTAGAAATGTACTTTCTTATAAGTGTATCCCCTCTGGTAAATAATTCGAAAAGGAAGCATTAAAGACATTTCAAATACTCATATGTACATTATTCCGTTAAATAAAACACAAATTACCAACTTTAGTTACCCAAAGTAATAACAAATTTGCTGTTATTAGGTATAGCGATCTATCGTTTTCGAAAAATTTCATTCTCTATCGTAGAAATATAGTATCAACGACATGCAAATAAATAAGAACCTGCATTATTGCGTCTAATAAAATACAAATTACCAGCTTTAGTTACAGAAAGCAATTAAAAAATAGGTTGGTAGTAACTCATCTATTATTTTGTAGCAATTTTGTGCTACTAAACGTGGTAGAAATGGTATATTACACACCGAGGTGGAAAGAGTTTCATTCTTTTCGAGAGAAAAATAGTTATTTTCCTAACAAGTGCGCAAAGTGATACTTTTCCGCACGCGATTGATGTTGACCGAACGACGCCTAGCGGAGTTCGGTCAATCAGTCGAGTGCGGAGAAGTATCACTTTGCGCAAGTGTTAGGAACTAGTATATTTCCTAACTAGTGCGCAAAGTAAGTCTTGTTCGCACGCTGGCTGCAGTTGACCGAACGACGCGAAGCGGAGTTCGGGCAGCAGTCGAGTGCGAACAAGACACTTTGCGCAAGAGTTAGGAACATTATTTTTTCTACGAGCGAGAACATTGAAATTTATAAAAACAAAAAATGAGACAATCAATTTGAAAAATTGTATTGAAAGCAAAATATTAAGCAACAACTATCAAAAACTAATTATTTCATTTAATTATTATTAACGATATTAAAAGTAAGGGAACAATGTGAAGCATTATGCAAGGTTAATGCTGAAGATGCGGTTTCTTCAATGGAGGGTAATATTACTTGTTTTGTGTTGTTTTTGCAGGTTCCGTCATCAGTGCCAGTTGAAGTTGGAATAATATTTTCTTGTAAACGATTTTCAGCAATATCTGGTGCATTTAGAACATTGTTATGGTGGGTCTCGACGCTGAAAACATTGGAATATATTTTAAGCTTACCGTCTTTTTTCAGCACCGACTATTTGGACCATAGCGTTGGGGGCTTATATTTTTTTAACTGTTCCGACAAATGGGCTAAGAATACTTCTTCTTTAAAGGGCTTCACTTTATTTATATCACACCACTTGCTAAATTCTGCATATTGATTTTCATATTTTTGGGACTACCTTTGGGGTATCAGACTATTGCAGCACCGGCACCGGCCGGCGCGGCGGCTTTGTCTAAAATATATAGGTACCGGTATTTCCTCGTTCTCTTCTGCTTCAATGTTTTCCATTTTTCTTTTTATAAAATCTGGGCTTGGACTTACTTAGATGTAGTTAAAATAATGGACAAAGATTAATTTGTTTGACACTGACGGCAAATGTCATAGAATCGTATTTACTGGTGTATAAATATTGTTAATGGTACTTTTTTTGTCAAAATTAAACCTTGTCAGCACTAGTGCGCAAAATTACGTTTTGTCCGCACTAGTGCGCAAAATTAAATTTTGCGCTGCCAAGTGCGTGCGCAAAGTACCTATTTTGCGCACGCTCGTAGAAAAAATATTTTTTCTACGAGCCAGGGGCGGCTCGCGGCTTTGAAAAGTGGGGAAGAGCTTCCGACATCGATAGAGGGAAAGCAGCCAAAAATTTTTGGGATCCACGGCCAAACTGCCAAAATTTGTTAATAATTATTACCGGTATTTTTTAGGTAAATCATCAAAAAATAACATATATTCATATTGTATTAGCAACAAATCATTTTGTTGCTAATACAAATGTCTACGAATAACACACTAAAACTAGAATATATAGAAAATATCTCTTGTATAATACTATAATGGATCAACCGTTGAATGTAAGTAAAAAATAATTCCAAGAATTCACGGCGGAATGTCCCCTAATAAACTTGCAATAAAGGAAACAACGTGCTTTCGCGTTGATCTGAGAATGGAAGTGCTACACGCCAGCTCTTCCAATCATTGCAAACCAAACAAATGTACGACCATTACGACGTCATCGTTGTCATGGCAACCAACTAGTTGCGCTTATACTTTTGATGACTCGACGGCTCTCGAGCGATGCCTCTTCCGTAAAGGTCTACACAAATGATAATGAAATTGTCACTGCTATCGGTGCGTACGCGAAAAGAAATAGATATTTTCATGTGGGTTCACCTCTGTTCTATTCGATAGTGGAGCTAACGGGCAATGTGCAGGTGGCGAGATTCTTGTTCTTGTTTTATGAAGCTTTGATTTTAATATTTGAAAATAATTGAATTATTAGTTATTAGAGGAGTAACGGGAAACAGATTATTCCTAAACTAAGAACATTTTATCATTGAATCTTAAAATATATTATTTTACTGATGAATGAATTAATTGTATTTCTTTAAATTACATTTTCTTGAGGAAGTGGCACTTCCCCTACTTCCGCTGAATAGCCGCCACTGCTACGAGCGCGGTCCAAACAAGCACAGAATAATTATGACCCGTATTTAAATAAAAGAAAAAGTATGTGTCAGTTATACCTACTGTTGCTTTACATGACTATTAAGCCGGGAACAGACTTTCGACACGGTACGTCACGTTACGAGCTGGCACGTACCGTGGCGTGTCATACAAATTTGGCTATAGGAACACATACAATGCTTACACGACACGCTTCATACCCTGTACCTCGACTGAGTAGGTTTTCCCCGCCAATTTTGTTTTAGTTCGATAAATACTATTTGTACGTAATTGTCTAATAGGTACTATACTGGGAGTTAGTTACATCAAAAGAATTGTTATTCAAATATATTGGTGTCGTGCTTTTTTCAGCACTTGAAGGAATAAATATTATTTGAGGTTCTTCTGTGTGTACAACTAAATTATTATTACTTCTATTAGAAGTGATAGCCATGACCCCAGTATAAAAAGAGGTTTCTATATTATTTGCATAAAAACTGTTGCGTTGTCCAATATTAACAACCTCGGGTGAACCAAGAGGAGAATGCATTTGGAATAGTTTCACGTTGGAGAGTTTTCAAAAAGCATATGGAATTACAACCAGACATGGTTGATAAAATAGTGTAAGCGGCGTGCTGTCTTCATAATATGTTGTGCACTAAATGATTTTCAACCTGACATAGACCCTTTGGAACAACCTAATGGGGGTTTACAAAATTTGAACCCTTCATAAATGTACCTGAAATGTTCAAATCTCGACCAATTTCCTCTCAAGATTCTTGACGTATCTGTTTATAATTTCGGCTTTTGATATTAAATAATGACTCATGTTCCCGTACCTTTTTAATTAATAACTCCTCCATTTTCATTTTTGAAACCACGAAAGCTAACTAAACAAACACACACAATTTTGCATAAAGTTGTTTGCATACCCAGCACGCGTGTGGTAGAAGTGTGGATTTCCACAAATCAATGACACGGTTAAGCCGGGAACACACTTTCGACACGCCACGCCACTCTGCGAGCTAGCGTGTTCCGTGGCGTGGCGTAAAATTTTTGGTTTAGAAACACACTATATGCAAGCAGTTGCTGCGACGTACACCACACGTCAGTTGATTGCGTTTATTTCCCAATTTAATTTTTTCTCGCAGTAGCAGTGTTTCTAGAAAAAAATTAATACGCCAGCAGTACCGATTCTTCTGATTGGGAAGAGGAATTGGAAGAAGTTGCAGTCTCTATCTATATATTAGAAAAAAAGGCAAGCCATAGAGCATCCTGGGTACACGAAATTAACCAAAGAAGAGAAAAATTGGGCTAATTTCATAGGCTGGTATAATTATTAATTCATATTATGGATGTATTCTTATCGGATCCATACATGGAACTACATGTAAAGACTATGTACTAACATGTACTACAATGCATGTAATCTATCTTTATTCAAACGACCTAATATTTCCAGTTTCTAAGCCAAACTTTCGTAAAAAAAAGTTTTTCGACGAAATCATTTTTCTTATCTTCACATAATTCAATAAATAATTCATTTAGTTACCAGAAATGTTTAATTCCCGTCCAATTTCCTCCCAGGACGTCTGTCTCATATGCTTATCCCTGTAACCTCAGCATTTGACGCTGTATAAACAAACATTCATGCTCTCGCACCTTTCCACTAAGTAAGTCATCCATTTTAGGATTAAAATCGCATTAAAAATTACTGAACAAATTAACCGAATTCGCTTTATGGCGCCTCAGTGTTCACCACGCGTGGCAACAAAAGTGTGGATTTCCACATGCTGCATCATGCATGGAGTGTGACGTCAGCGTGGCGTGGAGTGATTTCCGTGCCGTGCGGTGTGTGTGTTTCCGGTCCATATAAAAGCATTGTTTTAGAAGCTCCGCACCTTTTGCATAGCACCCCACGGTACACGCTAGCTCGCAGAGTGGCGTGGCGTGTCGAAAGTGTGTTCCCGGCTTTAGACACGCGTGTTACGTGCCGTCAGCGTACCGTGTCGGCTATACCGTACCGTGTCGTGTGTGTGATCGAGACTCATAAAAAGACACGTAAAATTGAAGTCCACACTTTTACTACGGCACGCGCTAGCTCGTAACGTGACGTACCGTGTCGAAAGTGTGTTCCCGGCTTTATTGTTGACCTGACATGACTTAAAAAGATATGGTTTTTGGTTTAAGTTGTCATATCGCGAATTACGGAAGCTTTGAGAGAAAAGGGAATGATTAAGAGTTAAAACGGTTTTCTTATGTTGCATAAATAATTCGATCAATCACATTTTTCTTCCACGTGTCAGGATACATTCTGGTAAATCTTGGGGTCATTAGAACTATCCATTTTCTTAAGGCTTTCTAGCGAAGCTGAGGCACGGCACATATAACAACCAGCAATATCACTTCTTCTTTTTTCGCATCTGCGCAAGTCCGCGCGCAAGATATTCCTTGGTAGGAAATCCGTCAAACTGCCGCCAGCGGCGCGCGGCGTCGTGTTTTTACCACTGGTTATTTTATTGCTATTGGAGTTAAATCGAAACCATAGGCCTGTATTTGTCAGATAATTGACATTGTGACAGACGAATGTTGTTTATGACATTGTGTAATGCAAAAAGCCATGGTGTTTAAGCAATAAGAACTTGTACAAAGCAGAGATTTTCTTTCAAGAAGAATTTCGTTAATTTTCCTTCTCATACAACAAAGTATACATATATTGCATAACCCATTGATATTTGGAATTTTATATTACGGCTCTGATAAAGGAAAATCATACTTATACATTTCAAATCCAGCCCTGACTTTTCCTACCCAACTAACATTAGCAAGGTCAAATTTAATTTTTCGTCTGACAGGTCGAGTAATATTGCTGGTTGTTATATGTGCCGTGGCTGAGGATTATGTTTTTTGGGATACTTCGTTTTACACCTAGATTTGTTTAAAATCTGTCAATCTGACAATTATAAGTATTGTTGCTTGACATAATAGGTCTGTTCTAGCAGCGATTTCAAACGGTTTCAAACCGTCCGGAGTTTGCGCATAACGATATAAGCGTCGGTTATATGGCTATGCGCAAACTCCGTACGGTTTGGAACCGTTTGAAATCGCTGCTAGAACAAACCTATTTTTTACTACTATACCTACCGAGGATTTCAAAATATATGGCTTTTGGTGTAAGTTACAATATTGCGAATTACGGAAACTTTTAAGGAAAAGAGTATACTTATGACTTAAAACGGTTTCTTATATTGCATAAAAAGTCCAAAAGTGTAAAGTTTCTAAAAATATAAGAACATTTTCTTGTCTCTGGTGATTTTAGAGAATTTTACTTTCCCGCACACTTTCCCGCATAGCGTGCGGGAAAGTACTACTTTGCGCACTGAGTAGCGTGCGCAAAGTAGCTACTTTGCGCACGCTCGTAGAAAAAATGGTTTACCGAGGCGCGTAGCGCGTAGGCGCGTGGATATCGCAGTAGCGAGCAGTCTGTGGGGAGAGATTCAAAAAGTATTCGCTGATGCGCTTTCCTCGGTTATTATAAGACGATCTTAGAGCGTTTGCACACTCTCTGTCCCTCGTAGCAGGGCCATCGGTGGCTACGAACCAGATTGATCCGGATTCGCCCCGTCGCCAAACGCTGTCGGCGAAATTGAAAATTTGTCTCCAGTGAACCTACCGTATACTTATTTATACCGTGCTTTAGCAAAGGATTATTTCGTAATAGCTGGCAAGATGACACCAAGCACACCGATTTAAGAAAAAACAGTGAAGGTAAAAATATGTTGTTGCCTTTTTTAGATTTTTTTTTTAATAAAAACCAGCGCCTTGTAAATCTTCATATTTTCGATCGTTTCAGGAAAGGCCATGAAAAATCAAATATGGAGTATTGCACGCAGAAACTGCCCTAGTGAAAAAAATACTTCCTTGATGAATATGTTAAACCTTTAGGACACAAAATTTTGCGACTGCCGCCATACCATTGCCAGTTTAATGCAATCGAAATAATATGGTCGGAATGTAAACGAAAATGTCAAAAATACGATCAATATATTATTTCCAATCTTAAGGGGTCATCATCAGAAGTTCTGGCTACATGGGAAAGAGTAATAAACGAAATTTCTATAGATCATTGCCACAAATATGTTACTCATACAGAAAAGATAATTCAAAAGGCTTGGGAGGCAATACAAGTGTGTGATGCCTCTGACATTCCGCCACTATTAATTACGACTGACGAAGACAATATCTCTGACTTTAGTTCTGACTCTGACAATACTGATGAGACTGATTTAAGCTTTTTTGTTCCTGCAAATATTATTTTATGATCATTACAATTACATTAACTTGGCAATGCAACATGGTGCAATTTTTTTTTGAGTTTGTATGTTTCATTTTTTCGATTGGTATTTTCATTTTGGTGTGTTAACATATTCATACAGGCAGTATTTTTTTTCATGAACAAGTAAATTAAATTTTCAGCATTTTAATTTTTCCTGTAAGTTAAAATAATTTTATACCATTTTTCCTATTATTCAAATTTTTTTCAAGCTCAGTTTTGTTACATCTACTGTTCGTTGTATTATTACATTCTCAATTTGAAGTGTGATTCGGTTTCCCTTTTTTTCAACTAGAAAAGGAACAAGCTTTTCTAGTTGAAAAAAAGCCGATATATTTAAAATTATCATCTGCGTTTGTTCATTATTCATGACTAATAATAATAATTGTTAATTGTTATTAAGTTTGTTAATAAATAAATAAAAACTACAAGATTATTTTTATTTTTTGAGATTGAAAGTGTATAAACGAATGTGAGTGTAATATATTACACTAAATCAGCATTTATTAATTTCTGAGCGTATAAAAATATAACAGACTATTAATTTCTGAACGCGATAGTAAATTTTCCAACCTAATATTGATTGGCAAAAATATCTATGCCATACATGTTTTCTCACCTGGATGACGTAACTACAAATGGGTATATTTCCGACTTTACCGCTGTCAACATAAATAAACAAAAATTATTTGAAGTTCCAGAATGTGCCTAAAAACATTTTTTATGTTAAATAAATTTAAATGTGGATTTTTATTATAAAAAAATAGGCAATGGAAACTAAATTGGTGTTTGGAACCTTCGACATAATGCACTACAACAGACTTTTGTTAGCATCATCAGGAGATGATTAAGACTTGGTCTTAATCTTCTCCTGATGATGCTTAGTCTTAATCATCCCCTGATGATGCTAATATAGCTAGCGAAGCGCGCGTCGAGTGCAAAATTCTGTTTCGGTATTTTGGATAAAACTGCTGCTGGTAACGGAACATTTCGAAAAGTGTAACTTTAACAGTTTTTGTAAAGAGTTGTGTCACATTCAACATTTAAGTTTAATATATTTAACTGTCCTAATTGCAAACTGTGATCAAAACGTGCCAAAGAATGACCTGTTCAAGAAGATGCAAAAAAGACTGCTGCAAATGTCGACCAAATATACTTATATCTCCAGAAAAAGACTGAATAAAATTGTTTCAAAGTATTATACAGGGTGTCCGGAAATAGCATCGCCAAATTACAGAGGGTGATTCTACATAAGAAAACATGAACATTTTTTCATATGAACGTGGGTCCGAAAATGTATAGTTTCCAAGATACAGGGTGTCAAACTTTTTATAAAAAATCAGTTTTTTGTTAATATCTTTAATATGATTTTACGAATTTTGCTGAAATTTGGCAGGGTTATCTGTAGTAATAAGGGGCTCATTTAGCCTTAATTAGATTAAAAATATGAAGTCCAGTGGCGTCCCGGAGAGCATCATACCGAATATTATTGACAAAAAAAGTGTGCGCCGCTGACTTTTTCAAACATTTTATATTTTTTTCGTATTAGGCAACTAAAAATACAATATTTTTGATTCTTGAATTGCTTTCGTATATTGCGTTGTTTTCGATAAAAAAAGTAAAAACCGGTTTATTACATTTCCAAACTTTTTTGATAAAATCGGTATTTTTATTTATATTTTAAATATGCTTTTACCGATTTTGTTCAAATTTAATAGAGTTATCTGTAGTAATAGGCTGCTCATTTAGCCTTTATTAGATTAAAAATAGAATGTCCAGTGGCGCCCCGGGGGCATCATACCGAATATTATTGACAAAGAAATGTGCGCCACTGACCCTTTTAAACATTTTATATTTTTTTCGTATTAAGCAACTAAAAATTCAACTTCTTTGTTTCTTAATTTGTTTTCGTATCTTGCTTCGTTTTCGAGAAAAAAAAATAAAACCAGTTTATTACAGCGTTTGATGTAGAATTTTGTGCCCTTAAGAAATGTAATAAATTGGTTTTTATTTTTTTTTCTCGAAAGCGAAGGAAGATACGAAAACAAATTAAGAAACAAAAATGTTGTATTTTTAGCTGCTTAATACGAAAAAAATATAAAATGTTTAAAAGAGTCAGTGGCGCACATTTCTTTGTCAATAATATCCGGTATGGTGCCCCCCGGGACGCCACTGGACATTTTATTTTTAATCTAATAAAGGCTAAATGAGCCGCCTATTACTACAGATAACCCTATTAAATTTCAACAAAATCGCTAAAAGCATATTTAAGATATAAATAAAAATATCGATTTTATCAAAAAAAGTTTGGAAATGTAATAAACCGGTTTTTACTTTTTTTATCGAAAACAACGCAAGATACGAAAACATTTCTACAGCGTTTGATGTAGAATTTTGTGCCCTTAAGAAATGTAATAAATTGGTTTTTATCTTTTTTCTCGAAAGCGAAGCAAGGTACGAAAACAAATTAAGAAACAAAAATGTTGTATTTTTAGCTGCTTAACACGAAAAGAATATAAAATGTTTAAAAGAGTCAGTGGCGCACATTTCTTTGTCAATAATATTCGGTATGGTGCCCCCCGGGACGCCACTGGACATTTTATTTTTAATATAATAAAGGCTAAATGAGCCGCCTATTACTACAGATAACCCTATTAAATTTCAACAAAATCGCTAAAAGCATATTTAAGATATAAATAAAAATATCGATTTTATCAAAAAAAGTTTGGAAATGTAATTAACCGGTTTTTACTTTTTTTATCGAAAACAACGCAAGATACGAAAACAACTCAAGAATCAAAAATATTGTATTTTTAGTTGCTTAATACGAAAAAAATATAAAATGTTTGAAAAAGTCAGCGGCGCACAGTTTTTTTGTCAATAATATTCGGTATGATGCCCTCCGGGACGCCACTGAACTTTATATTTTTAATCTAATTAAGGCTAAATGAGCCCCTTATTACTACAGATAACCCTGCCAAATTTCAACAAAATCAGTAAAATCATATTTAAGATATTAACAAAAAACTGATTTTTTATAAAAAGTTTGACACCCTGTATCTTGGAAACTATGCATTTTCGGACCCATGTTCATATGAAAAAATTTTCATGATTTCTTATGTAGAATCACCATCTGTAATTTGGCGATGTTATTTCCGGACACCCTGTATATGTCATCAAATACAAACATCTAATGCATTTTAATTTTTCGCCTTGCTTTTCACCATTAAAGAAGGAGGATGTATTAGAAGAATTGCGGTAACATTTGATTTTGTTATGGAAGTAAATCGTTAGACGGTATTTAAAGAAATAATATGTGCTTATGCAAATTGTAATTTTTATTTTGCAGTAAATACATTTTAACAAAAACATCGGTTGGAGAAAAATTCTTGTGTATAATTCGCTCGCGCGTCAAACTTCTTTCACAGAGCGGCAATGTATCACTTTGCGCTCTCAATACACAAAGACCTATTAAAAGGAGAAAAAGTTTCTTATCATATGAAAATATTAATTGAGAAGAATTTGCCTAGAACGAGCCTATAATGTAGGCCATAATAAACGAGGATGATTATATAATGAGCCGCTTGCGGCGAATTTGATAATCATCAGAGTTTGTTATGGTTCATTATATACGTGAGTCAAATACTATACTTTATCTTCAACCATCCTTAAACATACAAAATACTTAATTAAAAAGCGAAATTTTAACATTTACGTCAACCGAGAAGTCAACACCATGTTGACATTTCTCGTTTCCTTAGTTGTGGCTCTCTGATTGCCTATTAGGAATTCATAATTACACTTGTTTTATGAGAACTTTAATTACGCTGGTTGTATTATGCATAGCATAATGTTCTTACTATCATAGGTATTATGCGTTTATTATCAAATGGTTGTAGATAAAATATAATTTTTGCATTTCAAAAATTATCCATTTCACTGTCGTCTATGACCCATCACAATAAACCAAATGTCAGTTTTGGATGAGACTCAATGTTGCCATATTTAGATCTTTCCAATTAATATTTGCAACTGATATTTTATGATTGATTGACGAATTGCCACTTGATGAACTTTGACGTATTATATAGCAATAGGATTGAGTACTACTTCCATAATCTACTAAACGTTCGTAATTTCTTAAACTATCGGTATAACTAATGAACCGGTGGGTATTAAAGGCTATTTTGACCTGCGAATACTCTAGATCCTAAACTTTTAAATACATTCCTTTGTGGTAATTTGAAAAATGGCGTATACAGCAATCAAACTGAAAATAGAAAATATTAAGAAATTCAAAGAAAGGTGAGAAATGAAATAAGAAACTCAACGCAAATTATGCAGAAACTGTTATAAATAACCTTCAGGAGGCAGAGAATAACATATGAAGAATGCAAAGAATCACATAGGACATGTTGAAAATTTGTTTTAATATTAATTTGGCAATGTTAACATTTATCTGTATATGTTATAATTAATTTGTTATTCTTTATCATCACTTGATATTGCTTTCAAATATTAAGAACCAATAAAAATCAACTGCTCAACTTTCGTTCAAGCGAAATCATTTAGGTACAAGAAAACTAAGCTTATTTATTGTTTCTGCCGGCTTTAAAAAATACTGCATTGCATTTTTTTTCCATATGAAAAATATTAAATTTCGTTCAGCTGAAGATTTAAGAAAAACTATTTAGTTTTGGTTAGTTTGGGTGAGCTTCATGCGCTTTGATTTAGTTAATTCTTTGCTTTTGGGTGAGTTTGGGTTAGTTTCAATTAGCTAAACTAAAAATAAGAATTAAATAAAAATATGATAAAAAAAAATTTTGATTTTCCGCAGCAAAAGACTTTTCTGTGTTCAGGAGGGTTTCTAGAAAGTAAAAAAAAATATTAAATATACAAGATTTCAGTTAAACGAAAGTCCCTTAAAGAACTTACCTTCCATATGGAACATATTTCTATTATTTCCTCTTTATGGGTTAGTTTTGGTTACTTAGTTAGTATTGGCTAGTTTATAATAGTTTTTTTTTAGTTGTAGTTAGTTTGGATTGGCTAAATTAAATCATGAAAAGCATGCTTCAAATAAATAAATAATTAGAAATTTAATCAAATTAAAAATATTGACTTTCTGTGGCAAAAGATTATTTTCTGGTTGGTGTATAGAAAAAATAATATTTTGAAAATCTACAAGATTCCAGTAAGCGAAAATTAACCCAAATCAACATTGATTGTTTAATAGAAAAACCTATCTTGCATAAAAAAAATTTAAATCTCACGGTGACTAAAGTATTAGAAAAGTATCAAAATTCAAAATATTTTATTGCCATTATGAATACCGGAACGTTGGTTCGTCCATATCTTCACTTAAACTTAGATAACTAAAACTACCGCGGTATCAGTCGTAGCAATGATACGGAGCCCCCGAGCTAGATGGCCCCACAACCGTATGTCAAAACGTTTATCCACACCCACCACTAGTAAAATCAGAGTACAAATAATACTTATTTATACCGTGGTAAAATCATTAAATTTATCATTAAAATTTTAGTCTACATCTTACACCTAATATTAAAAATGATAATTAGAATATTATTCAATCGTTTTCAAAACCATATCGATAAAATCCGACTCCTAATGAACAAATAATAAAATTCGCAGCCACAGCTCTTAATTTAATCGTCTCGCGCCTCGGGAAAATACGGAATTATCGTATGCGTGTCGTGTCGGCAAAGTTCTGATTTTTCTGTTTTTTTGTTTTCGTTTGTTACAGTTCGTTTAATCTACAATCATTATTTTAACTCCGACACATTGACACTGGTGTTTGATATATGATATATTAAGTGTTGTGATTTGCATTATAAGATCCTAACACAAATAGTGCACTATATAAAAATCGGCCTTTCCGATTGGTCGATCCGCTTCGCTCGCTCGCTACGGGGGCTCAAGAAAAGGAAACTAACTAGGTGCTAACCCAATCTAATTCAAGACATACCCAAAATCAAGAAAAAAAGCTGTTTAGAAACATAATCTTAAAAAAAAAAATTAAAAAAAGCAACGGGGTTCGAACCCGCGTTTTCCAGGTGAGACCCAACGATCTAAACCTCTACACTACGAGAGCTCTTGATAGAAATCGATTGCATCACGCAGACATATCGTAATACGAGATGAATCGACCAATAGGAGAGGTCAATTTTTACATAGTGCAAAGGATCTTTAAACGCTTGTGATTTGTGATTTACGGAATTATGAGCGAGAGAAAGACGGTTTACCCGAAAATGGTGCGATAAAAAGGAAAGCCAAACAAAAGATAGCTGATGCTGATACTTTGCTGATACTCTCTCTAACACATTCGCTAAATTTAACATGGAGTTCTCATGGAAAGTGACAAAAATATAAACCTTAACCGTTGACTGATAATATTCTCAGCCAACGCCTTAACGTAAGACTTCAATAATGTTTCGTAAAATCCGCTTCGTCCACTCGTGGGAGGCGTGTTTTTTTTAACGATTTTAACGATTTTGGGTAAAATCTGCGGCGGACATCTATGCTGTCCCTATAACGCGGACCTAAATCCGCCCTTGAGAAAGGGGCCCCTTAAGATCGTTTGATACAGGGATCACTCAGGTCTAGCTACGCCACTGACTAAACGTTTCCAAAACTTAAGTTTTAAACATATTTTTTATATAATAATTTTAACTTTATAGTTAAAATGTAAAAAATATAAAAAATAGATAAAACAAACCAACACAAATTCAGCTCACAGGTTCATCCCTTCTATTACCTTTATTGTGTCTAAAATATTCTTCAGTTGAATAAAATGGATGTGAAAAAAAAAATTGGTTAATTTTTGTTCTAAATCTAATTTTTTTTATGGCAGTAGCACACACACTAAAGGGAGACCCTATGGCGCTCGACGAGCGGTGTGTGTGCGAAGATGTTGATTGACACGGCTCTTGATTGTAATTAGTGGGAAACAGATGTCTTGGGAGTGAGTTCCACAGTGATGCAGTGCGCCAGACAAAGGAAATCTTGTAAACCGATGTTCTAGGTGTTTCCAGTTGTACGACGAACTGGTGCGCTCCTGCCGTCTGTCGTGACTGTCTGACAGGAGCTGCCAGGGGTGGGATGAGGCGGACCAAATCCTGGGAACATCTGCCTTGAAAGTATCTGTAAAACAGAGATATCTCGGCTACGTGTCTGCGGTGTTCCAGACTATCTAGATTCCGGGTCAACTCCGGGTCGCCGACGAGACGCACAGCTCTCTTCTGAATGGAATCCAGCAGCTTTAGGGTGTGCTTTGGTGCGGCACCCCAGATATGTGAGCAATATTCTAAGCACGGTCTTATTTGCGCTTTGTAGAGCAAGAGCAACTGCTGCGGTGTATAGAGTTTTTTGTTGCGAAATAGCGCACCAAGCTTCTGGGAGGCTGATTTTGCGATGTTAGCAACATGGTCATGCCAGGACATATTGCTGTTGACCGAGATACCCAGCAGTCCGATTGACGAGAATGAAGGAATGGTCGACCCTGCCATAATGATGTCAGGGCCCGCTGTATTGGCCCTCTTGGTAAACGTGGCTGCTTGGGTCTTTGCTGCATTGAACTGGACCAAATTTCGGTCGCCCCAAGTTTGAACTTTCTCCAGGTCTTGATTAATTGCTGTAATCTGTTCCTGTCTGCGGTGATGAGTCTCAGTCGCTGGTAAGAGTTTTTCTGATCTAAAGTGGGAGACAAGGGTACTGTCATCTGCAAAACTGTAAACAGGATTATTTGTTTCGGTCAGCAGGTCATTAATATAGATGAGGAACAGAGTTGGTGAAAGTATTGCGCCCTGAGGCACGCCCGCGTTGATGGTGAATGTGTCCGAGATGTGTCCATCGACTGCAACGTGCAGAGATCGGCTCTTAAGGAAACTGGCAAGCCAGCTGCAGAGAGAGGCTGGCAGTCCGAAGGACGGTAGTTTGTTGAGCAGTCCGTCATGCCAAACTCTGTCGAATGCCTTTGAAATATCCAACGCAATCGGTCGAGACTCTCCGCAGTTCTCAATTGCCCTACTCCATATATGAGTGACATAGGCCAATATATCTCCTGTCGATCTCTCTTTGCGAAAGCCGTATTGATTATCGCTGATTATTTTGTTGTTCTCGCCACGTTCGTCTGTCAAGGGTGGGAGAGACGTTTCTGTAAAGTTGTTACTTACTGCCTTTGCTACCGACCAGAAATTCCTGGAACCACTGGGGCATTGCAAAAGTTTATTCCTGATCCTTTGATTGTGTTTGTCCTTAGTTTCGTCGATAACACGCTTGCATTCGTTTCTCGCTTCGACAAAATAATCGCGATTTTCAGCGGTCTGATTTTGCTGCCAGTACTTGTAGGCTTGCTGTTTCCTACCCACAGCTCTTTCGCATCTTCTGTCGAACCAGGGCTTTCTTTTTGATGGTAACTTGATGGAATTTGGGATGTATGCTTCCATTCCTGAGGAGATTACTTGCGTGATCTTTTCGCAGCAGACTGACGGGTCGTCAGCGCCAAAGCAGACGTCGAGCCAAGGAAAATCTAGGTAGAACTCCCTTAGATCGTCCCAGTTTGCAGAATTGTAATGCCAGATTTTGCGAGGCAATGGTGGATCCTTCTGTATGAGTGGCAATTCACAAACCGTTGTAATAAGTTTGTGGTCGGAAGTACCTAATGGCGGAACAACTGTAACTGTGTACTGGTCAGGATTGGTGGTTAGAAAAAGATCCAGGAGGGTGGCGAATTCGCCCCTCTCTGAGATTCGAGTTGGTTCGTCTACAATTTGAGTAAGCCCGCAGCTGATGGCGAATGCTTCAGCCTCTCTACCTTCGTTGTCGGTCTTGTTGTGATGTTTGAGCCAGTTGGTGTTGTGGGCAGTGAAGTCTCCCAGAACGATTATTTCTGAACTGGGGTGATCAACCTGTATTGAGTCAAAAGTGGTAGCTAGTGTTGAAAAAAAGTTTTGGTAGGCTCTGTCGCTCGGAGGGCGATAGAGACAACATATAAACTTGGTTAATCCCTTGGCGGTGAACTTGAGCCACATGACGTCAAGGTTGTTCGGTTCGAGTGTTTCCTCGCGGTGACATGAAAGGTCGCTTCGAACAAAAAGGCATATTCCGAACTTATGTCTAAATCGGGTATGTAAGTCGTAACCAGGATAAGGGTAGTCCACTGTTGTTGATGTAGAACATACTTGTGTTTCTGTAAGGGCTAGTATGTGTGGTCTATTTGCTTGTAGATGTTGGTGTACCGAATTTATGTTTGTATTTAGGCCTCTTATGTTGCAGAAATCAATTCTAAATTGGTTCGGTATCTTTGCTATCTGTGAAATGCGGAATGAAGGGCTCCCAGGGCCACCCAGCGCCCGGAGATCCGAATGGCCGGGGAGTTTACCTCCGGAATATTTTGATGCCGGAAGCACCATCATGTCCATATTGTTATATTCCTACTGTGGAACCCGGAACTACCAGCGCGGAAACGGAACGTGATTCGGGAAAACCACTTAGCGCTTCCCAGTTCTGGTGGGGTGGTCTTTCACCGGACGATGCGAGTAGGCGTATGCATCTACCACCTAGGGCCGCTTCCACTGGATGCATCGGCCTCAGACTCTTTCCTTTGGTGGTCCCTAGTCTGACAGGGGTAAAAATAGGGTTTGTTGGGTCACTCCCTAGTGATCAGCTCCAGACTTTGTACTTTGGTGTTCTCCAGCCTGGTGGAGGACGTTAGGATTTGATGGGCCACATCCCGTGGCAACTGGGACTGGCGGGGGCGTCACTCCCCGTAATCAAACTGCTCTCACCAGTTTGACGTCCCTGCCAGCTAATACA
>MU187031.1:98684-126666 GCA_016904865.1 Pissodes strobi
CTGCTCTCACCAGTTTGACGTCCCTGCCAGCTAATACAATGCAGCCCCTCTTGTCACAAACTGTCATTGATCAGCCCCAGACTTTGGACTTCGGTGTTCTCCAGCCTGGGGGAGGACGATGGGATTTGATGGGCCACATCCCGCGGCAACTAGGAATGGCGGGAGCGTCACTCCCCGTAATCAAACTGCTCTCATCAGTTTGACGTCCCTGCCAGCTAATATAATGCAGCCCCTCTTATCACAAACTGTCATTGATCAGCTCCAGACCTTGTACTTTGGTGTTCTCCAGCCTGGAGGAGGACGATGGGATTTGATGGGCCACATTCCGTGGCAACTCGGAATGGCGGGGGCGTCACTCCCCGTAATCAAACTGCTCTCACCAGTTTGACGTCCCTGCCAATATATAATTAAGGTCTTATACTTTTTAAGTTTATGTTTCAAGTGTATGTGAGCTAATTTTTAATTTGAAATGTTTCAAAACCACTGAAAAAGCTCATAGGGTATGTTATACAAAATATGTCTAAAATTCTAGAATTCAAAAATAAGCGAGAAAATCGATGTTTTAACTATATATCTTTTTCGTTCTCAATTTTATTGTTTTGCTGATAAAATATATGAATGATCCCCAAAGTTTCCATATTTAACATTTTGTCCCATCTTTAAAAAAAAAATACAGGCCTGTTCACTTTTATTTGAATATTCCTGTACATTTATCACTGAATTAAAATAGTGACTCCTCTATTAATAAATCCCTGTTTATCATATTAATAAATGCATATTGGGCTTTTGATATATTTTTATCTTTGATACATATGTATCGTATGCATATGTCATATGTGAGGACCCATTAAGGGATAGGAGATATTACAAATTGGAAAAATATCCTCCATTTAATATTTTCCAGAGAAATGTTAACCCTATTTCCAGACGATTTCCTCATTGAAATATCTAACGGAAAAATTCCAGGCAATTTAGTTGTTTAGTTTATCTGTTCCCGTAGGGTAGCGATTAGCACTTTAACTAGGGGGCATTTTGCCAGTGCTGTCGTTTATTGCAGTAATTAACTTCTTTATGCCAATGGCGCATATTGCCGGAAATTATGTTTTGGAATTTCTAAAATCGGAGCGAGAATAATAGAGGAATAAATATAGCAATCAGTCTTTTATATAGACTAATAGATTTTAATAATTATTATAAATTTGTATGTGGTAATGACTTACTAGTTGCTATGGAGTCATTAACAATGCCAGCCAAATTTTGGTTTGAAATGAATGGTTTCAGTTCAGGAAATTACATTCGAGGAAGTTTATATGTACCAACAATTTTTTTTATATAGATATATGTAGAATGGCAAAGATAAATGTTTTAAGTGCCAAAATATGCAGATTTTTATGTTTGCCCAAGAATCGTAAATTAGAGTTTACGATTCTTGATGTTTGCCAGTCAAAATGATCTATGAACCTAGGCGAATGCGGGACTATTTGATCTAAGTACCATTTCAGTTTCTTATGATTTAAATGCGTGTTCAAGCCCAACGTGGCACTACCTGT
This sequence comes from Pissodes strobi, assembly GCA_016904865.1. Classification (NCBI taxonomy): domain Eukaryota; kingdom Metazoa; phylum Arthropoda; class Insecta; order Coleoptera; family Curculionidae; genus Pissodes; species Pissodes strobi. The sequence goes on from MU187031.1 coordinate 100,235, forward strand.
AAGTTCGATTGCTGTTGATGCGCCTAACAGGTCTAAGTGCCACATCACCATTTTAGTCGTTTAAATTACAGTCGTGAATCTACTCGTGCGTTGTTTAACTTATTTACGTTTGCTGGTCTTATTAACACGTAAAATATGGATTCAAGTGCTTTTGTTGGCGAAAACGTGAAATCTAAATTCTCAAGAATTGCACAACGTGAGGCTAGGCTTAGTCGAAAGCGTTATATCTATTACTCAAAAGAGCAAAAAGTTTATACCATCTAAGCCGATACTTACCAATGAGGTAAATAATTACTTATTTTTGTTTTTACGACAACTAACAATAATAAAAGCTATTTGAAAGTCCCTACATTGTCCTTGTTTTCAGGTGATATGGAAATGCAAGTGCATTGGTTGTAAGGAAGTTACTAACATAAAGGTTAAGCTCTTTGAATCATATCATAAGATGAGACTTAATGAACAAGGAAGTTATCTGATGGGGCTACTTTAAGTTTTGCCTGTCCAGATACGCCACCATGGTTCCTATGATGACTCATCTGAAAGTAGGAGGCTATAAATGAAGAGTAAAGGCTGTGTGCATCTACGAATCATAGTAAATGAAACAATCTTTGTATTCCATGTAAAAGAACTTCTAAAAGTGGCATAACAGAGCGCTTTCAGCTAAGCCATCATCAGTGTCACTTGTCAATGGAAAAGGACATATCCATGAAGACAAACGCACAAGACAAATCGACAACGGTCACATGTAAATTTCACAAATTGTACGTTACATTTTAAGAGAATGGTTCACATAATTTAATTTAAAATCTTTAAAAGACCGAAACGAGGTAGAACCACGTTTTTGGGTGAAACAACATTTGTCGCCTAAGGCACAGTAGTGGCGGCCGGGGCAATAGAAGACGTACTCTTGTCGACAGTGGTGTTCGGCCAACTTTCATTTCATAAGCGCCTAATAGCAAACTTTACAGAAGTAAAAATATGTGGGATATAGGTCGGTAATTGTTGTAATAAAAAAAAATTGAAAAGGTGGTTTTATTATAATATAATGAGGTATACAAAATAATTGTTATCATAATGTAATAAATGTAACATATTGGTAAAATATTATTAAATATAGTATGTGAAGGGTCATTTGCGCATCGCAAAGTTAAAAACCATTCGCAAGTTTCTTTTTTTAATATAACATGAAAATACAGATTCTATTTTTTGTTTCATAAAATAAGCAGGTTCGTTACACATTTTCCTTAAACTATAGAAAACTTTGATAAACTGAGATTTGACAAAAATCATTTCATTCCTTAAACTTAAAAGCTTGTAATAAAAAATAAGAAATCAAAATTAAATCTGATATGTGAACAAGGAGTTAATACAAAAGACAGAAAAACTACATTGCATAAATTTTCCCCTGTTGTTAATTCTGTAAATTTTGCTCCAACCGTAAGAAATCTCACAAGGAGTATTTAAGCAGTGATCTAAAGATGTGAACCGGTTATTTCAAGTTTTTATAGAAAAGTATCCTGATAGTATCGTTACATACAAATTTTATCGAAAGGTGTTCTTAAAAGATTTCCCAAAGTTGTCCTTTAAGATGCCACGCGCAGGCACATGCAAAGCTTGTGATTCAAATCACTTGAAAGCCAAAAGCAGATATATCACTGAAGCAAGGGAAGCGATAAACGACTTAGACTTGAAATAACCGGAAGGTTGAAAAGGCGTTTCAAGCCATTATAAGAATGATACTGTACGTAGAAGCTTACCGGAAACTGAAATATGCACCTTCACCTTGGACTTATAGAAAGTGTTCCCGCTTCCTAAATTAACCCACATCAGTATGTACTACATCCGTCAACTATCATGTTACAACCTCGAAATGCATATCACTGACACTTTAGATGGCATTATGTGCGTTTGGCATGACGGACAAATAGGTAGGGGCGGGAACCAAATGGCGTCATGCCTGTTACGAGATTTAAATGCCGGTATTTTTTCAACTTGCAAAAGAAATCTGTGCATTTGGAGTGACAACTATGCGGAACAGCTAAAAAACAGAATGCTTCTGTTTTTATAATTTTACCTTGTGTCTTTAATATTTTTTCACAATATTGGTCAGTGTATGTAACCTCAAAATTGATGTTTGTTTTTGTTTTGCTTCCATAAATTTTGTGCAAACTTTAATTAAAATAAGAGGAATATTTAGTAAGTTTCTGCTTTATGGTCAAGTATTCAGAGGTATTTCTCTGTGGAATTGTTATTCAGGGTGATTTTGCAAGAATTCTTGTGAAACCAATTAAACTAACCTAAAATGTCCAACACATGTTTCACCTGCAATCAAAGCTGTGTCTTTAAGGAGCCGAAGAATTCTACGGATGTCTTCGGCTACCCATGTGATTTCTGTATGCAGAAAATGTTCGGGAGTAAGTTCCACTGAACTTAGGACCATAGTTTTGAGTAGCCGAGTTATGCCTTACATATGCAAGTTATGTGTTCCCAAAATAAGTGATACTATTCAACTTATCAACCGTGTCACTGCTTTGGAGACTCAAATGGCTGAAGTCAAAAGTAAGACCCAAAATGTTTTTGATATGGCTATGTTATTCAGAATTTCTCAGATGAAATCAAAAGTCTGAAAACATGCTTTGTCTCGAGTCTTGAAGACATGAACTCTCTTCTCAAGACAGAAATAGATGGATTAAAAACCACTCCCACTAGGTTAACAACATATAATGCTAACCCAACTTCACAGGAAGAAGTAATTCTCGAGTGGCAAGAACGCCAAAAAAGGTCAAAAAATGATCTAAAATGTGCCTGAGGGTGAGGACAGAGAACAGGTGGAACGCATGATTGCACAGGTATCAAACAACCCTCCAGAAGTATTGCATTTTTCTAGATTAGGCAAACCCAACAGTAATCAAGCCCGTGCACTGAGGGTGGTGCTTAATTCAGCAGACGATGTTCTCCATATTGTGAAAAATGTTTCAAACTTAAGGGGAAAAAGGTTTTTGTAAACTTTGATCTTACAGCTAAGCAAAGAGAAGCAGAAATAAAGTTAACTCAAGAACTGAATGACGGTAGAGCTAAAGGCGAACAAGTGAGTATTAGATATCGAAATGGTACTCCATTTATTTTTGTACGAAAAAACTAATTAATGGGCCTTCCTTATCAAGTTCTCATTTTAAAAATCATAAGAATATGGATATCTTTTACCAAAATGTTCGAGGACTAAGGACAAAATTGAGTGTTCTTCGTACCAATGTTGTCTCTAACAATAACTCAGTGATCGTGCTCAGTGAAGCATGGCTTACAGAAGAAGTGTCTGATGTCGAGCTTGGGCTGTTTGAATATAATATATATAGAAGGGACCGTAATGCAACTACCAGTGATGCTTCAAGAGGTGGTGGCGTATTGATTGCTGTCACGAGAGATATCCCTGCTCTATTGCTCGAGTCGAGCCCTGGCCTAGAGCAGTTATTTGTTCAGATTGGCTCTGGTTCCAATAAAGCCATAGTAGGATGTGTATATTCCCCAACAAGATCATCTCCTCAAAAATACCAACTTTTCAGTGACAATGTGGATAGTCTCTCTGGGAAGTACCAGTGTCCAGTGCTCTTATTTGGTGATTTTAGCTTGCCGAGGGCCTCATGGACATCTGACCAGTTCTGCTCTCTCGCCATCTACACTCCTGATACTTTGCACCAGGAGGTAGATTCAATTGAGGTGATGTCAAACTTGTGTGCCTTTCACAATTTGTACCAACTCAACAATGTTCCCAACCACATGGGCAATACACTGGACTTGGTTTTCGGTTCAAATGCCCTTTCTGCAGTTGTGAATTTGGCAGATGATGCTCTGGTTCCTGAGGATGATTACCATCCACCCCTGATTGTAACATTAAGAATATCATGTAGCCAATGTATGTATGTATACCAATCTATTTAGGACAGCCAAAGATGAGTATTATTATGACTTTAATTCAGCAAACTTTCATTTGTTAAATAGCTATATTGGAGAGGTTAATTGGGACATGATTTTACTAAAACATTCTATCAATGATATGTTCAATATTTTATATGATGTTCTTTACTCAGTCATACATATTGCGGTACCACAAAAGAGAGTGTCTCAAGGGTACTTTCCAAGATGGTTCTCTCAGGAATTAAAAAAATTAATTATTTTAAAAAAGCAAGCACACAAAGCATTTAAATAGACATGGAGTGGGTACGATTATATTAAGTTTTCAACATAAAGATCGGATTGTAAAGCCTTATCAAAGACTTGTTACAATGAATTTGTGTCCAGCTCGGAAAATGCTACTGTCAATGAGAATAATGTGAAGAAATTCTGGTCGTATGTCAACTCACAACGTAATTCAAATGACTTACCATCAGAAATGATTTACAACAATGAGAGTTGCCAACTGGGCCCTGATCTTCCAAATCTATTTGCAGACTATTTTAAAACTGTTTACTCAACAAAAGATTCCCAGTATAAATACTGTTCATATCAGTATATGAACAATTTATGAGGAGATTTGTAATCTAAAAACTAACAAGAGTCCAGGGCCAGATGGAATACCCCCCAGTATTCTAAAGGCAGGCAGTTTTGTACTTTCCCGTCCTCTCTATATAATCTTTAACTCTTCTTTGAAATCTGGTTGCTTTCCTGAGTTTTGGAAGACTAGCTTTTTAACCGCCATATACAAATCAGGCAACAGAGCTGATGTGTGCAATTATAGGCCGGTTTGCAATTTAAATGTAATTCCAAAATTATTTGAGAAAATAGTAACAAAATATCTCACATCAGTGTTAGCATCGACAATAATACCCCAGCAATATGGATTTCTGAATGGATGGTCTGCCGAGCTTAATTTACTGATTTACAGTGAGTTCCTGTCAGATATCTTGGATAATGGTGGTGAGGTACACAGTATATACACTGACTTTTCCAAGGCATTTGACAGGGAGAAGCTGAGGGTAGTGGGTTTGGGTGGTGGTATGTTGAACTGAATCGACAGCTATTTGTCTGATAGATATCAAATAGTAAAGGTCAGAGGTTTTAAGTCTAATGAGATAAAAATACCTTCTGGTGTTGTTATTTAACATCTTTATAAATGACATCCATGGTTGCTTTCAAAACTCCAAATTTCTATGTTTTGCTGATGATCTGAAGTGCTTCAAGGCTGTCTCTTCAACTATTGATTGTATCAACTTGCAGTCAGATCTGTCCAGACTTGTGGACTGGTGTGAAAGGAATTGCATGGATTTAAATCCAAACAAATGCCACACTATGCATTTCTCTAAGAGGCGTTCTCCCATAGCTTTTTCCTATGAAATTTCGAACACCATCCTGATCAATATTTCAGCTGCTAAGGATCTTGGAGTTTTATTTGACAATGCTTTATCCTTTAAACTGCATATATCAGAGATTGTTTCTAGAGCCCTTAAAATGGTTGGCTTTGTCAAGAGATGTACAGAAGATTTTACAAATCTTTCAGCGATCCGTCTCTTGCATTGTTCATTGGTCAGACCCCTATTGGAATATGCTTCTTCAGTCTGGAATCCTCTCTATGCATGCCATGTTCACAAATTAGAACAAGCGCAAAGAAGATTTTTGCGTTATTTAGCCTTTAAGGCTGGATTGGATCCCCCTGATGACTACCATTACAACTATGATTTGCTCTACAAGAAATTTTCACTCTCTCCTCTTCAGGTTCGTAGGCAATGCAGGGACTTACAAAATCTTTACAAAATTTTTAATGGTATTGTTGATTGTCCAGATCTACTATACGTTATTGGTCTGGCAGTTCCATCAATGAATACTAGATTTCACGTAATGTTCGATCAATCTTTGTGTAGAACTAATGTAAAACTTAATAGTTTTATTTCAAGATATGTAAGGACAGCCAATAACCTGTCTCCAAACCTTGATTTCAGCGTAACTCCTAGATGTTTTGGGCGCATTATTAAGGATTATCACGCGTAGGGTAGAACAATAATTTATTATTTATTATCATGATAGGTAGCTGAGGGCTTTATTGTTTGGTGGCCAAATGGTTGTCAATGTTTAATATTGTCTGTGATATGTTAACTTCTTGTGATTCAATTAAGTGTATTTATTTTTGAGGTTATCATGTATATCTTAGTTTTAAATTATTTTGTAATAATGGGTAAGGCCGTGAACAAATAAATAAATAAATAAATTTCTGATCTCAGGTCATAGTTTCTCTGCATCTGATCGAGACTTTGCTCTGATCAAAAAATGCTTAAAATGTTCTAAAATGCAAACAGTGAAAGATGTTAAAAAGGTGATATCATCAATCATCATCAAGATCTTCCAGACGTGAAGTTTTTCAATTTAGATACAGCATCAGCATCAGCAAGATATATTATAAAAGCTTCGTATTACACAAGCTTCATGGCTGCGGTGTAGTCTTATATAAACCAAACTTTGGCGAATTATTGGACTGGGAAAAATGTCATGCACTTAAGAAGGTAATGACCGTCGAAAATAACATCTTTCTGAGTTTATTTAAAATCTGATTTCAAATTGGATTCCGGTTTTGCATTGCCTTTTTCCGCTCTACCCAATGGTGGTATCCAGTTTGGAATCTGACGTTTCTTCTTCAAGGGGTCATCATCAACTTCCTTTTTTAAATACGAAATTATTTTTTTTGATGTGTAAACATCTTACTCGGCGGTATGAGGGTAAACTCGAGAAAATGGTCGGAAGTATGTAAAGGGATGTGACACCATAACCCATGCGCAGTGATTAATGCGCAGCTACTTCAGCACTTCCTTGTAAAACGTGTTCTTTCTGACGCCAGATTATAGGCAACCAATTCCAAATAAGTGGTTGCCTATATTCAGGCGTCACGAAGACGAAATATACTCTTTACGAGGGCTGCTAAAATATTAAAAAATAAATAAATAAATAAATAAATAAAATAAATAGCTCTTTATTTCCAATAGTCACCCACTTACAGGAAATATAATTATAAAAACATTAAAAACTATATCTAAATTCGTACCTAAATTATATCTAAATCTAAATTTGTTCCTCCCAGAAATATAAACAAGCATGTTTTAAATAAACAGCCCATCGGTTCAAAAAAAAATCAGTTATCATCAATCGACAAAAGTTTAGTTCTAATAGCCTCCATATAATCTGAAAATATGTCGATGTTGCGACCACTATTATTCAGCGTTTTGCACATGAAATATAAAGGAGATCTCGTCAGCATATTGTTGTTGGGCCGATCACAGTAAAATATGCAGGAATTTCTTGAATTGACCCTAGGAACACATATCGCCAGCTGATTAACCAAACCAATGCAGTCAACTTTATTATGCAATAATTTATGTAAAAAACGTACTGCTATTACTTCCCTGCGATCGTTCAAACACACCATATTGGAACGATCCAGAAGCAACTTTTGTGAAGTTCCTCTTGCTGGATATACACCATCCTGCTTAAAAGCCAAATATTTGACAAATTTTCTTTGGATAGACTCCAAGCCATTGATATAAGCTAGATTTATTGGGTGCCAGACAATTACTGCATATTCTAATTTGGATCTAACAAATGAAGAAAACAACACCCGACTTTTGGCTTTCAAATGCTCTACAGTTTCTTAAGATAAAGCCCAATGATCTTGATGCAGACAACATTGCATTTAGTAGATGAGTATTAAAGTTAAATAATTCGTCAAAGGTTACACCAAGATCTTTTATAGTGCTGCATCTAATTAGCTCTTGAGATTTTATTGCATAATTATATTTTAAAATAGATTTTTTACTGGAGTATGAAACTACAAAACATTTGGATACATTAAGACTAAGTCTATTATTATCGCACCATGTATCTAGGAGATTCTCCATTCTGAAGGCACCCACAGTCAGAAATAGACGAAACGTGACAATACATTTTTAGGTCATCAGCAAAAAAAAAGCTTGTGACACGGCAGGCAGTCTGTCAAGTCATTTATGAATAATAAAAAGAGCAAAGGGCCCAGGTTTGAACTTTGGGGAACCCCTGTCTTAACCATATACTCAAAAGATTTAAAGCCTTCGATTTCGACGAACTGTAGCCTCTCTAAGAGATGAGACTCAAGTAAACTAAGCAATTTTCTAGCCAACCCCAATTTTTCTAATTTTAGCATAAGTATGTACAAATCAATCTGATCGAACGCTTTCTGAAAATCCGTATAAATTACATCGACTTGGCCCTGATTATCCAAAATTGAACATATAAATTGAGCTAAACAACCAAGATTGGTAACACATGACCTCTTTTACATAAAACCATGTTGGTCGATAGAAATAAAGGATTTAAGTTGAGGGTAAATTTGACTATAAAGGCATATTTCGAATAGTTTAGAAAAGTTACATAAAATAGATATTGGCCTATAATTTTGTAAGTCACATTTATCCCCTTTTTTGAAAATCGGTGTGACGCGCGCCGACTGCCAACAGGTCGGAAAAATACCAGAGATAATTGATAGATTAAACAAGAAACACAGAGGTGCAGCAAAGGCCCCCATACAGTCCTTCACCACGAAACTAGGAATCTGATCGACACCGGTTGTCAGTTTATTTTTGAGCTTTTTAGAAGCAAAAATTATGTCGCTTTCGTTCACTTTATGAACGTTTATGGTTTCATTTGAGGTAATATTTGATTTAAGCTCAAATGAGGGGTTAGATTGAGGCGTCGAATGCTCCAGCTCACCATCCCTTAACACTCCCGGTATTCTCGAAAATCCCCTCTTTGCCTGTATAAAAGACCAAAATTCAGAACTATCCCTACATATATTGTCCTCAATGTTATGTATGTACTCTCTGTACGCACGAACGCTCGAAGCGCGAGCTGTGATTTCATTGTATATTTGGGAAACATACAAAATACCAAGGGCTCTAAAAAAGTATCATTTTTTTTAATTGTTTTTCAAATGATATTTTCGTTAATAATGTGAATACATATATATTTTTAATTATATTTTTTTAATTCTTACTTTTATTTTTTAAAATTACTTGCTATGGCGTATTTTAAATTGTTTAGGTTACTTTTGAAATTTTTACATTCTATAAAAATATTTTATTTTGTTTTTTGTGTTAAGTGGAAAATTAAAACATTTACTTTTAATAAAAATAAAATATGTATAGCAAAATTAAATAAACAGGTTCTTTTATTTTTTACTCCAAAGCAAGATAAATAATTAGAAAAAAAAATAAAAATTAAATATGTAAAACATTTAAAAAAATTAAAAAAAATATTCATATTTATAACGCCAATATCATCTGAAAAATGATAAAAAAAATTAAAGTTTGTATTTAAAAAAAGAAAATTAATGATGATCCTTGAAGATAAAATGTCGGATTCCAAACTGGATACCACCATTGGATAGAGAAGAAAAAGTTGCAATGCAAAAGTGCAATTCAATTTGAAATCCGTTTTTAAATAAGCCCAGGAAAAAGATAAAACCATTTTTTTTTCGGATATCTCCGGAAGTACTCGGAATTTTAAAACTTTCTTTTTGTTACGCACCTAAATGTGCAATTTTGCGCTAATTTGACCGACACTGTATCTTACGGTTCTTGAGTTCTCCATACATAGACTCGTATTCAATCCACCCTGTATATCCCTTGAATGAGAACAAGAAAAAAGTTAATCAACCAATTACAAGTTTCTGAACAGTTTTAGCATTGAAAAAAAAAATAAATATTTGCTTTGTTGTCTATTCATGTAGAGTGTTTTTCATTTTTCCTCAAAAATGTTTTTGGCACTATGGCACTTAGACAAGTCGGTTTTGACTTAGATCATTTAGCTTTGCCGTTCTACATATGCTTTTACTATCCCTTATGAAAATTACGTAAGGGGTTAAACTTTAAACCTCAAACACCTTGCGGTATGATTTGAAATATTGAAGATAGGGTATAATGAAAACTCAGGTCATGTCTGCGAACTCCATGATCGCCAGACATGACCCCACTGGACTATTCTTTTTATGGGGACATCTAAAAAAACGTCAGAGTGTATGCCGAACTACCCCTGACCATTCACTTTGGAAGTCTTAAGGAATAGAACATGTGAGGAAGCTGTTTTACTTACGTCTCAAATGCTAACTAATATGAATAGGGTATCTTAAACTTGATTATACTTAAAACATCGAAATTTATATTAAGATTAAACAAATTATATTTTCCCGATAGTTTCATCATGAAGGGTAAAAAAAACCAATAAATATGAACCAAATTAATTGAAATGTTTAAAATTGTTTAATCTTACAAGCTTTCTTCAGAACGTGTAGTATTAATTGCTTAATATCTTGCATTACATTTGTCAGCTAGCATCTTAATGTTTAAAAGGTGTTTTAATAAATAATAATAATAAATAAAAACTTAAAGCTAAAGAAACCATATGATTTAAATTATTGTTTCACTTCCATGCCATTTTTGTCTGGTTTACGACAATGTCAAGACCTCAGGTCGACATCCTGGCTTTAGATTGACGCAAATAGAAATTTCTAAATAGAAATAACTTTGGTAAAGATAATATATAAACTCCTTTTACCTTATGTTTTTTGACAGTCGATCGGAAAGCTCGCCGCACTACAAGTTTGTTTCGTTAGGCCATAAGAGCGCTACCGCTATTACGTTGCGTGCTATCGCACAACAGGTCTCAAACTGAAAATGCGCCGCGACGCATCACAAGCGGGCGTCGGTAGTGCAGCGCCACTGTCAATCGATAGAGTAAATATTATAGGGAGCTGTTGGACTTAACTTGTAAGTATATATGGGATTCTGTAAAGAAGTATCTAATTTAATGATTTAACGAAAAAGATTAAATATGTGATATTGGGAGGGCTTCTTTTACAATTAGGCCCACTGGTTCGGACATAGGATCTAATGGCAAGTGAGGCCCAAAATGGGAAGAATGAAGGAACCTATACCTATATTTTTAAAGCAAAATTAAATAAAAAGGTATAATTTTTTATATACATATTCTCGAAAAATAATCAAAATAGTTTTTCGTGACATCTATAATACATCTTATAGAGGAAAACTAATCTGTATATTATTATTTGGAAGTCATACATAAGTCAAAAGTGTTTAAACATTCATATAAACGGGTATAACCAGAAAAATACGAGAGAAATAATTTTGCTTCTGTGTTTCACTTTTGTTTTTTACGATTTACAGTTTTTGAAATGTTTAACAATATATACTTTTATATATATGATGACAGGTAGAATAAATCTGTTTACGCAAAAGTAAAACTTGACTTGCTCTAAAATAGATACTAGGTAATATACTTTCTTTCGATAGGGCCTTTAATAAGGAAGGTATAAGGAGAAAACTGAAAATCAACCAAGAAATTTTCTCGGTCTGTATAATAGATGATCAGCATGTTATTGATAAATGTCGAAATAGAGTAGACTAAAACTGCCGTATTTAGACAGGTCAAGTACTAAATTTCTCGACCACTCGACTAAACGACTCCCTGCGTCTGAACTTGGCTGAACACTTTGTAGAATGCCACCAGAAAAATTAACAAATCATAGTCCATCGGTCGATTGAAGATGTAGAAAATATTTGGAAAAAATCAAAATATTTCCACAATACGGTCGACAAAATTTTGTCGGTTAAATTAATTAAAAAGACCGTTTCTTATAGAATTTCTTTCACTGATTCGAAATGTGCGAAGCATTTCTTTGTATCGGGTAAGACGAAAATTTAAAATTTGTACCAAATATCGTGAAATAATTAATTTTATTTTCATGTATTAATCTGTAAAATCTAAATCAGAATGTACTTTTTAACGATTATATGCTGTACTCTGCATGAGGAACATCCCTTCTTAGTGTCCAGCAATAGTCTGCAAGCATATTTTGATTTCATTTTTCCATATGGCTGAAATTTCGTGGTGGAATTGCCCCCCGTGTACGTCGCTTACATCGCCGAGATTATCGGGAAAGAAGTTCAAATGTGAATGCAGAAAATACATTTTTAGGGACATGCTGCATCCCAGAGCTCTATAATTTTTAAGGAGTTCTGACACTAGTTGTTTATAGTTTCAGAATTTCTATTGCCAAGAAATTCTGTTACGACATTCTTAAAAGACTTCTATGCAGCTACCTCAAGCCCATTCAAACTTTCCTCAAAGTCATTGTCTTTCATAAGCTTTCTTATTTCTGGGCCTCCAAATACAATACAATACAATACAAAGTGCCTTTATTCAGAGAAGAAAATCTTATTACATTACAGGTAAAATGGCGGCGAGATCTAGCAGTGCTACTCATCTAACCGCCGTGGTTGTTAAAAAAAAAATATACTAAAAATTAATGATAAAGAAAGAAATACTACAAATATATATTAAGGAATATCTGCTTATATATACACATACACACACATGTACATACATATACACGTATATGTACATACATACATACATTCATACACATACACACATACATACTAAAATACTGAAAAAAAAAGAACTAAAAAATATAAATCAGTTTCTTAGTCTCTCTCACTCAGAAACAACTTTATCCTATTTTTGAAGGTATTCAATGATGAACAACTGGTAATATGTAATGGCAATGAATTATATACTTTTGTGGAATTATATGTAAAGGACCTTTGATACAAAGCCGTTCTATGCCTAGGTACAACAAACCGTTCACCGTGTCGAGTATTTCTGTTATGTCTTGATAAACCGCGTTCAAATTTGCCAAGTAAATAGACGGGCTGGCCAGTGGAAATGGTTTTATACATTAATGTAGCTGTGTGAAGTCGGTACCTCCGATCCAGGGTCAACCATCCCGACTGCTGAAACAGTGGGGTAACATGATCGTATTTACCCATACCAAGACAAAATTTTAAACATGAATTTTGCAACTTCTGTAAGCTATATTTGTCGGTACTTACCAAAGCAGGCCAGTACAGAACATCACAGTAACCCAAAGCAGACAAGATAAGCGAATCACAGAACCTCAGCCTGACGTCAGAAGAAAGAATATCCTTATGAATATACAGTGTACGAAGCTTGCTGTAGAGTTTTTTGTAATAAACTCGAAACATGAGTATCAAATCTGAGACGCACATCGACATAGATACACTCCTAAATTCTTGCAACAATCAGATGAATTAATTTCAACACCATCAACAAATATTCTGATTGCATCATTATTCCGCAGATATTCACGATCCACACCAAATAACAACATCTGAGACTTCGAACCGTTTAGAACTAGACCATGATATTTTGAAATTCTCAGAATAGCTTTCAGATCATCGTTAAGCCAGACAGCAGCATCACGACAATCTGCTTTAAAAAATGAGATGTCATCCGCATACTGATGAGAGGAACAGTATTTTAGATGACATGAAAAATCGGATGTGTATACCGAGAACAACAGTGGCCCCAGTATGCTTCCCTGTGGGACACCCCTATCAATTTCAATGAACTCAGAAACAGAATTATTAAGTACAACTCTCTGTACCCTGCCTCGAAGATAACTTTCCATCAATTTTATAGCATTTGATCCTAATCCAAAATATTTTAATTTTAAACACAATATGTCATGTGAGAGAGTGTCAAAGGCCTTGCTATAATCGAGGAGGACAAGAGACGTAGTTTTTCCCTGATCCGTTGCACTAAAAATATCATCTGTCACTTTAAGCAAAACACTTGTTGTGCTATGTGCAGGACGAAAACCAGATTGTGTAATCGGAAAAATATTATTAGAATAACTGTTTAATTGCCCATACATAATCTTTTCCAACACTTTAGATAATACCGGCAAAATACTAATTGGTCTAAACTGAGACACCTGCGTTGGCGTACTTACTTTAGGCACTGGGAATAACACTAGCCTGCTTCCATAAAGAAGGAAATTTTCCAGAAATCAGGGACTGATTTATAATAAAAGTGATTTGTGGAATAACGTGGGGACTAATATACGAAAGCATTTTCAAATTTATATTATCAACACCTTTTGCATTTGATTTAATACTGATAATTATATCCTGGACTTGAGCTGCGGAAACTATAACAAAATTACACTCAGTCACAACATTGCTATTAACTTTATCTACATATTCGTTTCTAATCCATGGATCACTATTAAGGTTCTGAACTGGAATGCTATCCTTAAAATATTGATTGAAAGTCGTTGCACTCGCCAAATCATTTGTTGTGCCAAGCGTTCTTTTATTATTAAGCTTCAGATAATTCACAGTGCGCCAAAAACTCTTTGGATCAGGTATAAATTTATGTTGTAAATAAGCTTTCTTTTCTGTACGAACAGCCATGGTAACCAGATTGCGAAGCTCCTTGTAGTTCTTCCATGAATCATCAGATTTTACCGTCTTATACTTAGAAAGAGCTTTATCCCTGAGCTTCATCATGAGTTTAAGATTATCACTTAACCACGGAGCTGGAAACTTAGTAAAACGGGACGTTTTTACTGGTGCATGCTGATCAAAGACATTTTTTATATTTTCATTAAATAACTTCACCATCTCATTCACATCATATAATGAATAAAAATGTTCCCAGTTTATGTCTAATAGATCAGAAAGAAAATTATTATAATCAAAATTGGAATAGTCGCGATAAGTTTTATAAGTTATAGGTGGTCGGATTTTATTTATGGTTAAGTCATAGGTGGTTAAACAATGATCAGAGATACCCTCCATGTTTATTACCTTGACATTTGTCAAGATTTGTATATTTGTAGTCACAATTAAGTCTATAAGAGATTGAGAACTATTTGTAATGCGAGTCGGTGAAGTTACAACTTGCTCAAAGCCATATTTATTAAAGAAACTGACAATATATTTTCCAGCATTGCTGTTCTTTAGTGATACATCGACATTTAGGTCACCCCCAAAAACAACATAATCAAACTGCGGCAAGAAAGATGTTATAATATTTTCTAGTTCATCAATACATGAGTTTAAGTTAACATTTGGAGGTCGATAAACGGCTCCAAAACAAAAAGTCTTACCTTGCATTTTCATACTAATCCATAAATACTCCAAAGAGGTAAGTGCAGGCGGAGTAGACATGATTTTATATTTCAGATGATCTTTATATAGAAAGCAACTCCACCGCCTCGCCCGTCTCTATCTTTCCTTACCAAATTATAACCACTAAGCTGAACGGCTGAATCCTGAATTTCGTTATTCAGCCAGGTTTCAGATAGACCCACAATATCGTATTGTTTCGAGTCAATAAACTCTGAAAACAGGTGGAAAGTTGAACGTAACGATCTAATGTTAAAATGAGAGAGACTAAAACCGTTTTGAGTGTGATTGAGAGGCAATATACAACCCTACACCGCAGAAAAATCCCATTAGCACATGGATTATGGAAAACACAAAATATAAAATGCGAAATAATTTTTTTGGAAAATAAATCTGAGGTCAATCCTTAATAATTATTATGCACGATATCAACAAACAATACATAAAAAATATATATATACTTAATGCATCAAAATCATACCTATTTCTTAAAATTACTAATAAATGATAAAACTGATAATAATACACATTATGAAACCAAAACGTAAACGTAAACTAGGTATTTTTATGGAAAAAACTAGAGTTTTTATATTAGGAATAAATAAAAATGTATGATCAGAATTAATGCAACGTCGACATATCAGCAGTCGCAAATAAATGTTTAATTTGATACAGTTCTAAAATATATCATGTTTATTTAAATTTAAATTTAAAAGTCATTCTTGTTTGACACCTTCGAATTTTTAGCGGAATCCCAATAATAAATTTTTCCACCAAATATACCCTCTTTTATTTTTGCCTCATTGAAGAGAATTTGTTCTTTAAGTATTAGAAACCATTATCACCTCTATTCACCCCTTTAACGACATTTTTCATTAATCCAAGTTTGATGTGCAAGTGCAAGATATACGTGTTCAGGATTTACAAGTGGTTGAGAAATTACGTTTTTTTTTTTCTTTATCAGGGTATCAAATTTCTCTTAGCCCATTGCTGTTTAACATAATGTTTTTTTTTCTATGCTATCCCACATAGAAAATAACAAAATTTGATATATTCTAGTTGGAGACCTAACAAAATTGCAATAACTATCAAATCGCCGCATATATTCCAAGAGTATTGTTGGTATTGTATCTTCGATAGCAAAATTTTCATGTTTTCATACGTCTCTTTCGTATGGGCTGCATAGGCAAGAGAAATCGAAGGTTTTTCAGCTGACTTGCAATCCATAGACAACCTCCATTCCTTAGGATCATGACATGACGGTCTCCTAATTTACTCAGTAATGAATCAACATCAGCGCAATATACTAAATTGCCTTCTGCTGCGAACAAGCATTCAAGGTCTTGTTCCCTTCCCTTCGACAATAAGAAGAAATTTTAGACAAGTTTGTTATCAGAAAATGCAATTTTACTAATTTTATTACAAGAAAAGTTATATTGCTTGTTACAAGACATTTTAATTAGTTTTCTTTAAATTATTACTTTAATTTACTAAAAATTTAAACTGAAAGATATCTCAGGGAGTATGGGTAAGGAGCATGCTTCTAAAGGTTTTTTTTTCAAGTGCTGTAGTGATTAAAACCGCAAAATAAAATATTAGAAATTTCAAAAAACAATTTTTATTCTATTTCCTTCTAACAAAAATAACTGTTAATTCTGTTGAACCTTCCTGGTGATAACTGCCCTTTAATCACCTTATGCTTCCTCCGAGCCTCCTGGAGAGGGTTCCTGGAAATTGCTGTAGTGCCTAGGATCTGTCCTGTGACGTCACTGGAAACTGTGCTGGTAGGTCGAGTGCGTGTGGACTCAGTAGCATTTAAAGATCCTTTACACAAAGAGTGCACTATGTAAAAATCGACCTCTCCTATTGGTCGATCCATCTCGTATTACGATATGTCTAAGTGATGCAATCGATTTCTATCAAGAACTCTAGTGGTGTAGAGGTTTAGATCGTTGGATCTCACCTGGAAAACGCGGGTTCGAGCCCCGTTGCTTTTTTTATATTTTTTTAAATTATGTTTCTAAACAGCTTTTTTTCTTGATTTTGGGTATGTCTTGGGTTAGCACCTGGTTAGTTTCCTTTTCTTGAGCCCCCGTAGCGAGCGAAGCGAGCGGAGGGCCATGCGGATCGACCAATGGGAAAGGCCGATTTTTATATAGTGCACTATTTGTGTAAAGGATCTTATAATGCGACTCAGTAGCATGAAAAAAAAAACCAGTACAAGGCAGTTAAAGAGTTCACCAAGAATGTTGTTACAACCCTGTTTCAATATGGCGGAGAGCGTCGCTTGTCTTAGCTTAGGTTTTTAATACAGAAATTGACAGGAGAGAACTAGAAATAATTCTTCTCAATTAACAATGCTGAAAAATGACAAAACACGCTGAAGGAGAAATTTAATTTAATTTAATTAAATATGCCTCAGCCAATTTTCACAGAATTGTTTAGACTGTAGACAATAATTATGTTTTTAAATCTAACAGTGAATAAATTACAGATAATAAATAAAATGAATAGCTATTTAAGCTGAGAAATATTGTAATGACCAATTGTGATGTCCAGGCCAGGGTACCCGATTTAACTAAAGAAATCTAAAACTTTTAGTTAAATTTTAATCGTTCAAATGAAAAAAATAAATATTGGAAGTCATTTGCCCTTGGACTATAAATCCAAAAACCGATAGGAAATTCAAGTTCACTAGACACGGTTTTGCGCGCGGACTATTCCACCACTTAATTCGGCATTCATGCAGTTTCCCCCGAAAATCTTGATAAAAAGAACTCCATTGGTCAATAGGCGTTGCCAGAATTTCGTCATCCAAGTCGAGGACCTGAGTGAACCTTGCAGCGTTACCTTGAAAAGCAATTGAATGACCTCATTTTGGTCCAGAGTGGAAAAAACCCAGTTAAAACGCGAAGAGACGTTGTCGGCGGAAAAGAAGCGTCTTGCGTCATCACCAATGTTCTAATTGCTGCAGGCAAAAATTCCAGGTAGACACGCCTCGATAGTTGCGAAATATCACGCGTTTCGTAGGTAGACGGAGATTCTGGATTTTTCTGGGGAACAAAACGCGTAAAAATTTCTGCTATAAAAGGATGATTATATCGAAGAAAAATCAGTCTTATTCTCCAGTCCAGTTGCAGTGGGTCGCTATGGCCAAATTCAAAATGTTATAAGAAATATCAGATGTAGCGAGCCGCTATGCTGAATTTCATTTAAATAGTTTAAAAGTTAAACTAATAATTTTGTAGTCGATAATATGGTCTTAGTTGTGACAAAACCGAGAGTAGTGCCTTTCAGTTTAAGGGCTCGTGGAAATAACGAAATATATAATTGAATTCATGTCAACGATTCGAAGAGTAAAGAAAAGTGTGAACCATCGTCATTTATCGAGAGTTAAGATGTTCAAATCCAAGAAAAGGGAGCAACGGCGACAAGTTCCGAGTTCACGTTAGAGATAGACTGTAAGTTTAGTTATAAAAATTGTTACTATATTTGAAAACATTTATCGGTGACTGTTTGCAAAAAATTCATGAATAATTCAGTATCACATTTCAGTATTCGAGTTAGACAGTAAATCTAATCTTAAAGCATAAAAATTGTTAGTATATTTGAAAATCTTTATTGTTGACTTTGTGCAAGAAATTCATGAGTTTCAGTAAAACATTTCAGTACTCGAGTTAGACTATAAATGTAATTCTTAAAGCATGAAAAATTACTGTATATTTGAAAACATGTAGCGTTGCCTGTTGGCAAGAATTTCAGGATTGTTTCGGAAAATTTAAATGATGAGGCAGAGTGCCTGTATATTGGGAAACGTTTAATGTAGTATTTGATAATTTCAAGAGTAGCCCATTAAATAATTAATGTTATAATACTTCGCATTTTATTTAATTAATTCACTGCAGACAAGAATATCGCTGACCGAAATTATTTTATTATTCCATATTTTTTTGACTGGCTAGGAAAATACAATATTTACGGAAAGTTGCTACACTGAAAAAAATTCATAGTGTCTAATTAATAATACCAGTGTCATTTTCATTTATTGTGCCAGTTCTGATTGTCTGACGCTGTAGATACGAGGTCATATTAAAAATTTAAGCGAATAAATTTAGCCACTAAAAAAAAAAGCTCCCTTTCACTTATTTTATCAATTTCAAAACATCATTGATGTGGCTTATATTTATTTAATTATATTTAATATACCTGAGAATAGAAAGTAAGTACTGGTAAGAGGCATAAAGTGGTTTTCAACTAGGTAGCGGAATATGGGTGGTTGCCCATATGTAAAGGAAATTATTTTACGTCAAAATTAGGGTGTCAACACACTGGTACTGCGAACCCGTTTACAGCTAATGAACAAAGATTGACGAAACGGCCGAAAAATACAGTAAGTAATGGATTAGGGTAAATCGGCGTTCATTACATTGGTGTCAGGTGTGGGGTAGGTTTTTCAACCCCCAGGTAAAAGAAAAAAAAAATAATAGAAAAAAAAAATTTGAAAATTTGTTTTTGAAATTTTTTTTTTTTTGGAAAGTTATTTTTGGGTAAATTTTTTTCTGCTGGGCCAGTACCAGAAAAGTAGAAACTTGCCATCTACTTGTGTTACCCTAGAAGCAAGAAATATCAAGGAAAATGCCAGAAAACGAGACAGCAGCCCCTGTCGTGCAAACAATCACAAATAACATCATTATGGGGATAGAATCCGTGCCAGTCTACGAGGGAATAAGCAGCATAGAAGAATTTCTGTCAACCATTGAGGAAACCT
Source organism: Pissodes strobi (assembly GCA_016904865.1). Classification (NCBI taxonomy): domain Eukaryota; kingdom Metazoa; phylum Arthropoda; class Insecta; order Coleoptera; family Curculionidae; genus Pissodes; species Pissodes strobi. Next base: position 120,026 of record MU187031.1, read on the forward strand.
CCCTAATCGCCAGTTGGACAGAGCAGCAGAAAGTCTCCATAGCTCGGTTGAAACTACGAGGAAAAGCCAAGCAGTTCATCGAATCAGAACCGGACCTAAAAAGCACCTCAAGCTGGACTACCTTGAGAAATGAACTGAGGAAACAATTTACGCTGCCATGTGTAAAAGGGACAGCAATGAAAAATTTTGTGGAATGTAGACAGAGGGTAGGCGAGCCATGTCGACAGTTTCTAACTAGGCTAAAGCTTTTGGCCAATAAAACAATTACGCTTACAGGATTAGCCGCCACTGATCAAATTCTCAAGTTAAAGCTGGAACAAGACATCATTACGCAGTTTGTTCTTGGACTTCTAATGCCTACTAAGCAACGAGTTCTGTCTAGAAGCCCGTCCACTCTAGCTGAGGCCTTAGAGTTTGCAGAGAGAGAAGAATCAGTTCAGAATTTCGTACGTGCATCTACAAACAGAGAGTGTAGAGCAATCAACCGCTTTCCTCCGAGATATCAGCCAAACTTTGGACAAAACTAAAGAAATTTCATGGGCACTCAGGACAACAAGGCGATTCGAAATTTTAAGTGCCATAAGTGTAAACAAGCGGGCCATACCGAGAAGTTTTGCAGGAATGGAGTTGCAGCATGCTATGGTTGCCAACAAACCGGACATTTTCTCGGACCATGTCCTGTCCGAAAGTTTCAGGGACGAAGCAGGCCACTGGTATGTTTTACTTGCAATGAATTGGGACATTTTGCAAGATATTGCCCACAGATAAATAACCAGCAGAACTCAGGACGTGCTTTAAACTACGACGCAGCCACTGTCCAACCCCGAAGTATGGCTGCTCAGCAGGCAAATTGGGAATAAGTAAAAAGGATAAGGTAGGGATATATACTTGCTCTTTGAATGGGACCCCTCAGCCTAGGAATAGTGTAGGACTTAGAGTTAAAGGAAAGAAATGCCTTGCTTTAATAGATTCAGGAGCAGTAGTATCCCTTGTAACGCCTGATATTGCCATGGGGTTTACAAAAAATATTTGTAGGACTAGTTTAGTTGATATTCAAGGAAATATAATTCCAGCCTTTGGAGAGGCTAGTATACCAGTGACTTTTCCGTGTAATGTAACTGTGCCACATAATTTTATGATTATCGAAACAGGTAGTTTTCATGCAGACATGATATTAGGAATAGATTTTCTGCATAAGTATAGTATCAAGATTGATTGGGGAAATGGATGTTTTTATGCATTTGGTGAGGAAATCGAAATGCTTACTGAGAAGCCTGAAGTCAGGACAGATATTATGATGACTTCAGCCAAGGAGAATTTAAAGAAGTTATTAGGAGAGTGCGCTATCACTTTAAAGGAAATGAAGGATGTTCTAGGAGAAATGAAGACTTTTCCACAGACTTCTCGGATAGAATCTTCGTCGTTACGGCCAATAACGATGGAGAACAATGCTCAGATGATTGGCCGTCATCTGGACATAGGTGCTAAACAAGATCAAGTACAGGAAATGAGAAAGGATGTGGCATCGTCTAGGAAGGCTGCAGCTTCCAGGAAAGAACGAACAAGTGGTAAGCAGAGTAAAGGATCAGCACAGAGGAGCAAACGAGAACTTTCAGAGAACAGGATTGAGGATTTTGAGAAAAGCGACTGCGAAATGACGGCGTCAAGGCGTCCCGTTTCATGTCCAGAGGAGAGTTTTGAAGTATTTATCGCTCAAGATATGAGAATTCCCCCAATGTGTCAAGCCTTGTGTTCAGCTAACCTTAAAAATTAGTCGAGAGTCAAGGCTCAGCATTTGGTACTGGAACCAAATGTCGATCTACCACAAGGGTTACTTGTCGCAAGAGTTTTGAGTAAGGCAGGAAAAGAGATTCCTATTCGATTAATGAATGTGACAGAAACTGAATTGTTGGTTCAGAAGAGAACTATTATTGGTAGAGCCTTTGAGGCTAGTGTTGAGGAACCAAGCATAGGTTCAACCCTCAGGCCCGTGAGGAAGGTGGATAGGAAAGATGTAGAAGATATTTTAGCACAGTTACAATTAACAACGACAGATACGGAAGCTGGTGAAAAGTTAAAAGAATTGATCGTCGAATTTATAGACATTTTTAAGGCACCTAATAAAAAGTTAACATGTACATCAAATGTCATGCATAGAATTATTACAGAAGATGTTGTGCCTATATGTAAGAGACCTTATCGAGTTCCCTTCCAACGACAGGAAATCATGAAGAAGGAAATTCAGAAATTATTGGACGATGAGATAATTGTGGAAAGCCAGTCTCCATGGAGCTTTCCAGCAATTTTAATTGAGAAAAAGAGACATCCAGGAGAAGATGTGGAGCACAGATTATGCATAGATTATAGGTTATTAAATGACATTACGAAGACAGATTATTTTCCGCTTCCTAACATTCACGAGACTATTGACCGACTTGCCGGATCCAAGTATTTCTCAACGATGGACCTTGCATCTGGATACTTCCAAGTACCTCTCCATCCAGACGATCAGGAAAAAACTGCATTCTCAACTCCTGATAACCATTATCATTTTCTGAGGATGTCAATGGGTCTAAAGAATGCCCCTGCAACTTGGAGTAGGCTGATGAATCATATACTAGGGAAATTAACCTTTACCGAGTGCCTAGTATATCTTGACGATATATTAGTATTTTCAAAAGACATCGATACTCATTTAGAACGACTCAGGCATGTCTTTGAAAAGATGAGAGCGAGTAATTTGAAGTTTAAGCCAACCAAGTGTCGGTTCTTGCAACAAGAAGCGGAATATTTAGGGCATATAATAAAGGAAGGAGGATACACGACCCATCCGGACAAGACAAAAATTGTAAAAGCATACCCGATTCCACGAAATGTGAAAGAAATTAGAGCCTTTTTAGGTTTATGTGGATTTTATAGGAAGTTCGTGCCAAACTTTGCGAAAATCAGCCAACCTCTAACGTCCCTTACGAAGAAAAATGTTAAATATCATTGGGGACAGGAACAGGACAATGCTTTTGTTACACTGAAAGAAGCTCTGATTACACCACCTATTTTGAGATACCCTGATTTCAACAAGGAATTTATAGTGAACACAGATGCCAGCGCCACCTCAGTAGCTGCAATTCTTATGCAAGTACATGATGGAATAGAGCACCCTATATGTTATTCCAGCAGAACATTAAATGATGCCGAAAGAAGATACAGTGCGACAGAACGAGAATGCTTAGCTGTTGTCTACGCTGTGAAAACATATAAAGTGTATCTCACGGGAACTCATTTTACCATTATAACCGACCATCGACCTTTAAAATATCTTTTGACTATCAAAGATCCCAGCTCAAGATTAGCTAAATGGGCTATGTTCCTCTTGGAATACAGTTTTACAATAAGATACCGCCCAGGCATAATTAATAATCGAGCAGATGCGTTAACTAGATTAAGGTCTGAAGAAACCACAGAACCTATGGTTGCTACGGTAAATATACCGGATGAAGTTAAACCTGTCATAAGCGCTATTTGGACTAAAGAAGAGCTGAGAAAATTACAAGAGGCGGATCCCGAAATTGCTATAATAAAAGAAAATATTACAGCTGACGATCTTAACTACTATGACAGTCCAGAGAAGTTAGTGTATAAAAGAAGAACCGGAAATTCAAGACATGACCAGTTACTTGCACCAAAGACCATCATTCCTGAAATTTTACAAATTTATCATTCATCGATATTTGCCCTTCATCCGGGACAGAAGAAAACACAGGAATTAATCTTGCAAGATTTTTACTGGAAAACCATGAGACAAGATGTAAAATCGTATATTGAAAATTGTCATTCATGCAATATACATAAAACTAACCCACAGCTACCCGCTGAAATGCAGAAGAGTCTCGTACCAGCCAGCCCATGGTCTAGAATAAGTTTAGACCTCGTGGGGCCCTTAAATCGCACTCAGAATGGAAACAAGTACATCCTAACCTGTGTGGATTTCCTGACACGTTATCCTGAAGCCGTGCCGCTTCCAGATATCAGAGCAGAAACGGTAGCCCGAGCATTCGTGGAAAATATAGTATTAAGGTATGGAGTTCCACGGGAATTGCTAACGGATTGTGGCTCTCAGTTTGTGGGAAAATTGTTCCAGGAAATCTGCCAAAAATTGCAAATTCGAAAATTAAAGACTACGCCATACCATCCTGCCGCAAATGGAATAGTAGAAAGGATGCATAAAACGTTAAAAACTATGATCAGTCATTTTGTTAGTGACTATCATAATAGTTGGGATGAAATCTTGCCATACGCCTTATTGTCGTACAGGAATGCTATCCACGAAGCCACTCAGGAAACTCCATTTTTCCTTATGTTCGGTAGAGACATGGAACTGCCTTTCAATCTTACCATTAGAGAAGACAGAGTACGATACGACTTGGCAGAAAACTATGCAAGTGAAATGGTGCAACGAATGCAACAAGCACATCAAATTGCTAAATTAAACATCGAGAAGGCAATGCAAAAACGTTGCGAAAAGCGCAATCATCGAAGAACAAAGGCCGAACTAACCGTAGGAGAACTAGTGTACCTGAACACACCGGTGGTACCTGGAAAGGAAATCGCCACCAAATTTAAAGCTAAATGGGCCGGACCATATCGAATTATAGCCAAAAAGGGGCCAGTTACTTATCAAATTAAGAGCCTAACTGGAAGAAAGGAACAGACGGTGCATTTAGAACGACTAAAGCGATTTGGAGGCTCATATTACGACGCTCCAATCGAAGAGAACAAGGAACCAGAGGTACAAGAAATCGAGGAGCCTGAAAATGAAGAATTAGAGTTTGACGATCATCAGCCCGAAGACCGGGAGATGGAAACAAACTCTGACTCAGAGAACTCAGAACCAGCGGAGAGCGACTCCGAAGAAACTGTATCCGAGAGCGGTAGCAGTAACGATGAATCCGATGAGGCCGAAAACGTAAGACGTAGTCCAGAAGTAAGAAGGACTCGCACACGTGAAATACGTTTGCCGGAAAGATTGAGAGATTTCTATCTCAGTTAAGAAAATACAGATTTAATTTTAGTATCACCCTGTATATATGATTCAAAATAGCGATATAACTACAATATGTATAAATTTACCTAAGTACGTAAGAACAGCACTCTAACTCTTAAACATCATTGCATTTCATAAGCTGCCTAGAACGGAACGACGGACAATTTGGATAAGTACAACTACTGTAACCCAGCTGAAACAAATAGGTAAACAAACACGAATATGGAATTAAAAGGAATGAGCTGAATATGCCTATGACGTAACAGTGTAAATCGAGACACTATGTCTGGGAATATGAAATGTAAATACTTTGTACAAATACGAGGGTAATGGAATTAGTAAGATGAAATAATGCCAGAGCGAATGCTGAAAACAATAATTACGGCATCGGCAGGAAGAGAAGAATGTATTTTGGATACCAAGCAAAGAAGCGCTAATTATGTAAAATAAACATAACTAGAGGGCACCCCTAAGGTAGAATAGAAGCTGTTATATTAACATACGCTAAGCTTAGTTGAAACCATTCCTCTTTTCAGACATTCCAGTGACTCACGTGTCAAAAATTGGAGAGAAATTTTTTTTTAAGTTTTGAAAGTGATCGGAAAAGGAAAGAGCTTAATAAATAGAGTTAATAATAATTAAAGTAATAGTTAATAATAGTGATTTAAGTTAGGAAAGACATTGAATAGGAACATTGATTTTGGCGGATGTTAAAAGTTGGGAAAACATTGATTATGATAATAATGGTAATTTAGGTTAAGAGAGACATTGACTATGAATATTTATTTTGATGGATGTTAGATAGTGACTTTAGAGACATAGTAGAAACTTTATGGTGATTCAGGAACGGTTGTGTGGTAACAAATTTCAAAAGTTAAAAGGACATTGACTATGAACATTGAATTTGGTGACGGCAAATAAGTGACTTTAGAGAGGTAGTTTAAACTTTGAGTGCTTCAGAACCATTGTGTGTTAACTCCAAAGACAATCACGGTTATATGCATGGTGCTGTCGTTAACCTACGTTGAGAGGAAAAACTCGCCTCAGGTGAGGCCAGTTCCCCGGAAGTATTCCCGAACCGCCCTCACATAGACAAACTTGAGGAAGTCAGCTGAAAAGACTGTGGTGAGAAATATGTATTAAAGACTAATATGTTACGTTACTATATAATTTTGCGTAAATAAAGCTAGGTTATAATTTTTAAAGATTAAGACTATAAAATAAGTAAGTACTAAATTTCGCAGGTTTAATTGGTCGAGGAAAACATTTGTTAATTATTTATCAGTTGAGTTAAAATAAATTCAATTGCATGCTTAACCATTTAAATCAACACTACTTCCATAAAATGCATATCGAAATGTGTAAGGTTAAACCTCCGAAAGCAAAACTAGGATTAAACATTGATAAGAACTACCTTCTTTTATCTAAAAACCAGACGCGTACTATTCAAAGGTCCCCCGTAGCGTCAAGAAAATTGACTAGGTCACGGTTTGACCCAGCCGAGGATTTTACCTGTTGGGTATGTGAATCATAACGATGTGCAGTTTTATTTGGTCTACTTGGGCCTCCTTCATTGAAAACCATTTAAAGTTAATGATTA
>JAEQML010040867.1:0-80479 GCA_016904865.1 Pissodes strobi
ATATCTAAATATAGTTTCTCTCACTTTTTCTGATAATTGTTCTCCTTTTTAGGGACTGACCGGATTCCTGTCATACTCCATCCTATCGGCTGTCCTGGGAATGTTGCAGTTCGGCTACAACACCGGCGTGATCAACGCGCCGCAGACCAACATCGAGTATTTCATGAAGGACGTGTACAAGTGGCGGTACACCGAGGACCTGCCGGACGAGCATGTCAAAACGTTCTATTCAATTTTCGTGTCAATTTTTGCCATTGGCGGCATGATGGGCGGGTTCTGCGGGGGCATGGTGGCCAACAGATTTGGGCGGTAAGTGCATTTTATTTCAAGATTAAATAATCCAACAAAATACCTTTGTGTGGTAATTTGTCATGTTAAAGATGTGTTTATAAATTGTTTTGCCATTTAAACAAAAAATGACAGGTACGGAATAATCCCGCTAATATGACATGGAGTAATAAGTATGGTATTTTTTCTTGCAGAAAAGGTGGCTTACTTCTTAATAATGTGTTAGGAATTACGGGCGGATCTCTTATGTGGTGTGCGAAAGTGACGAACTCCTACGAAATGCTCATTGGTGGACGACTTATTATAGGCGTCAATTGTGGTAAGTAGCCATTATTTTCAAAATGTCATATTGGAATTATTGCAATTTCTAATTCTATATGTCAGAACTCCACGTCGCCGTTTTTATGATCTGTGCTCTTTTTGATTATTTCCAGGGCTAAATACATCGCTAGTACCCATGTACGTATCGGAAATATCCCCTTTAAATCTACGTGGTGGCTTAGGAACAGTCAACCAATTAGCAGTCACCGTCGGACTGTTATTATCCCAAGTGTTGGGAATTGAACAGATTCTCGGCACCAACGAAGGATGGCCTCTTCTGCTCGGGCTGGCGGTTTTGCCGGCTTTGCTGCAGTTGGTCCTTCTTCCCGTTTGTCCCGAGAGTCCCCGATACTTGCTCATTAACAAACAATGGGAAGAGGAAGCTAGAAGAGCGTTAAGAAGACTGAGAGCGAGTAATCAGGTATTGTTAAAATGAATAATTCTTGTTAAATGGTTCTAACGAACAACAGGTGATTATTTATAATAAGTTAGTATTCTACGAGAAAAATGTTGCAGTTGCATTTTATCTGGTTATGGACACAGAGCTACTTGAGTAGAATTTGATAATTGATTATCAATCTTCACTTCACTCAAACGATGGAACAGTTGAACATGCAGAAAATTCTACGCTAGTAATGAAAGAAGAGGACTATTTCAAATGGATGAAAGACAACATAGATGCCCAAATATACACGTACACACTACAGACAAAGTTTACAGAATTAAAAATATAAGTTGGTACACTAAGCGCCAATTCAATGAAATCGTCATATCAAAGGCGAGCCGAGGATGCAACGCGACGGTAAAAAAATGTAGGGGGTATTGAGGCAATAAGAGCCGAGTTTGATGCAATTTACTTTGGTCAAAGTGCTATTGGGAACATAGAGTAAAATTTCCCGCTTAGTAAGTATTAAATGGAGGAATTTAAATAATGAAATATGTTTTCATTAAAATTTTGAAAAATATATTTTGTGAAGTCACAAAAGGTAAAGGCCTTATTCAGCATATTTTAAAGAAATTACGGTAAATACGATTGCATATTTAAATAAAATTTGTAAAATGTATTATTTTTTAATTCAAGAATGAAATTTAATACCCCGTGCAAAATTCTTTATTTTAATTTATTTTGGGGATGAACTATATTAAAATTCAAATTCTTTATTAACGTATATAGCATTTAAATATAGAAATACAAAATATAAAGAGAGTAGTCTAAAATCTTAAACAGTATACATTTACAAAAAAGACTATCTACCACTGCACTGCTTTTCTCACTTTTCTTTGGAAAACCCTAGAACTGTCATTAAAAAAGTCAATTTCATCGCACCTCTGCACTACACTGTTTGCTCTCATACACATACGAGTTATAGGTGAATTCACACTATAATTAGTCCTATGAAAAGAAATATGAAACAGTGTTTTGTTTCTTGACTTCCTTGATGGTATATGAAAACCAACCAGTGCAAGAAGATCAGGTGTGTTAATTTGATTATTAATTATTTTGTAAAATATACAAATATCAAACATAACTCTTCTAGATTCGAGTGGAGTTAAATTTAATAGAGTCATCAGGTCATGACAATTAATGTCTTCATAAGGAATGCCAAGTTTGAGCCCTATTCTTTTAAGAAGTTTTGTTTGAATTCTTTCTATACTATCTCTGTGCACAGCATAACAAGATTGCCAAACAGAGCTAGCATATTCAAGTAAGGATCTCACTAAAGCACAATAGACATCCCTCATAATAAAAACATCCTTGAACTCCCTAAGACTTCTAAAAATAAAGCCCAAAAGACGCATAGCTCTTGATGTCATTTTCTCAATATGAGACACAAAGGTTAATTCACTGTCAAGCCATACTCCTAAATCCTTCACTAGATTTGTTCTCTGTAAATTTGTATTATTTAGTGAGTACTCATAAACCAATGGGATCTTAATTTTACAGAAGGTTATAACTTTACACTTATCAGCATTGAGCTTTAAATTATTGACATTGCACCAATGAGAAAACTTATTTAAGTCTTCCTGCAATGCAAGACAATCACCCCCATTTCTAATAATTATTAAAATTTTCAAATCATCTGCAAAGCCAAGAAAAAGACAATTAACAAAAATATCCTTAATGTCATTTACAAAAATATTGAACAGAAGTGAAGACAAATTACCCCCCTGGGCAACACCTGATGTAACATTTATTTCTGAGGATAAATGGTTTTTGATCTTAACCACTTCATATCTATTTGTTGCATTACTCTCAAGCCATTTAACTAGGGTGCCATGTATACCAATTGACCTCAGCTTGCTTACTAAGATTCCATGATCAACTCTGTCGAACGCCTTTGAGAAATCAGTGTAGATAGCGTCCACTTGATCTTTATTCTCAAAGGCATCCAAAAGAGTGTGTTCATAGGTCAGGAGGTTAGAAACAGTTGATTTGTCCTTAGTAAAACCATGTTGCTCATTAATAATGATATTTTGGCACACGGAGACAGCTTGTCATAAATTATTGACTCAAAAACCCTAGCAATAACTGAGATCTTGGAGATGGCCCTATAATTTTTGATATCTGACTTATCCCCATCTTTTTTAAAGACCGGTGTTACATATTTATGATCTCTTCCAAACAGTAGGAAATATACCTGTGACAAGAGACAAGTTAAAAATTTTACATAAAACATCAGATGAAACATATTTACAGTTTTGTAACAAAATTACTAGAATTCCATCGGGACCCACCCCTAAATTACTATTCAAAGATTCAATTTTATTTATTTAAATTTAAAACTACTTACATTAATACACTCATCAGACTTAAAAGTTTCATTAATACGGGAGCCCTGATTTTTAGAATAAACAGAAGAAAAATGCTGCTTAAACAGTTCATTAATGATTTGTGGATCATCTGTTTCAAGATCATTAAAACACATGGATTTTGGATATTCAAGATCCCCCTTTTCGGAATTGATAAATTTCCAAAAGGACTTTTTATCATGGAGTTGGCCTTCAAGGGTCTGTATAAAAGCTTGATATGAACTCTTGGATAAAATGCGGCATTGTGATCTTAAATTTGAAAACTTTACATAGCTTTCCTCGGGCTTTAAGGTTTTAAACATCTTATGAGCCATTTTCTTTTCAATTATTAAATTTTTTAATACATGATTCATCCATTTTGGAAATTTGGGTGTTTTAAATCTGGAAACCGGTGTAAATTGAACAAAAATTTGATCCAAGATTTCATAAAACATAGACACTACATCATTGACATCGGCACATTCAGACATCAGACATCATAGTTTTGCAAAACTTTACAAATTATTTTGGACAAAGTTTTGCAAAACTAATTGTCTACATTTTAGCAATTTCTATATTTCGTTAATTTTACCACAATAACTAATTAGCACAAAATTTAAAGTAATAGACTTTTAGATAAACCTATATTTGCACCCATCTTACATTATTTTGCAAATGCACAAAATCTGATTAAAAGTTCCCTTTTTTAGTTGGTAATATGGTTGATGGAACAGCATATGAATATATACAGCTCCTAGAAGAATTTGCAAAACTGTTTTCATTAAAATGCAAACCGCACATTCTAATACGGCTATGACATTACATTGGTGTATCATTCGCATATTTGTGGGATCCTATAAATTCTAAGGCACTTTACCAGGCTCGACACCTGCAAGTTTTTTTTATTACATACCCTATTGTACTCACTATAAATCGATATTAATATTGAACATTGATGGGAAGTAGGACAAATTTAACTTGTAAGATTTGACCCAAACATACAAGTGAAGTTAAATAAAAGCTTATAATAAACTAATACATACCTTAACCTACCCTTTTGGGCACCTAAAGAGCGATATATTGTCTGCCAGTGCCATTCGTCTTTCACAATCAACTACTGAACAAATATTTCGATTTTCGACTAGACATTTTACTCAGAAAACAAACCGCTATTTTTGAAATCTCACCCTATACGCCAAACCGTAAACAAATTTAAAAGAAACTTAAATTACCTAGCTCTCCGCTGTAGACTGGCACCAGTCTACCCGGCAGGCGGGAAGTGGCGGACGATGGCGCGGAGTGAATCAACTTATATTTTTAATTCTGTAAACTTTGATACAGATAACAAGAACTTGAAAACAAATAACAACTATCTGCGAAGATGTCGGAGAATAGGGGTGGGTTATTTATAAAAGGCGCCACTAACTTAAAGTTTAAAGTTGACATAAGTCAGAAAATCTCTTAGTTGGAAAGAGGCTTAAGCTCGCTCAACGAAGAATAATTGAGCAATTTAAATTAATATCCGCTAATAAAATAGATACCCGATGAAATAGAAAAAAAATATAGTAATTTGGAAGTAATATTCAAACAATCTATAAATAAATTGAACCATCAACAATAAAATCAAAGGTAAATCAGTGCAATCAAGTTATAGGTAGTTCGATGTGATTCAATTGTAGAGCTAACTAAATAGGCAAAACAACAATAATTAAAAGTCAAGATTAAATCGAGTCAGAGGGAACTGTCCGGTAAAATTTGACTCCGGTCAGAAAAACCCTGCGAAAGATCAACATATTGGATTTTCGCTTAAACTAATGCAAAGGCATTAGGAGAATAAAATGAGGTATGAAAAGAAAAAAAATCAGAAATATTAACTAGCATTAGTTTAAGGTTAATTAAAGCTCAAAAATCAGAAGAAAACTCTTCCTGAAAGTAGTGACGGGGCAATTCAAATAAAATAAAACAACACAAAGTAATAAAGGGAATCAATCAGTTTTATATGTGTAACATTCACAGATAAACCAATAAAAAAATAAAAGATAAATTTACAGGAAAAATCAGAAATAAAACAAACAGTATAGGGTCGTTAAAAAGTTGCCCAAATCGGGACTTCTGGCAAGCAGTACAACGTAAGATCCCAATTAAGGAGTAGAGTTTAGGCACCAGCAGCCAACTAAACGAGGAAAAAAACAAGGCAGGGTATAGCTCAAAACTCAAAAGAACAGGCTGAACGGTAAATCTGCTCAAAAAAGCACTGAAAACTTCCGTCCCAACCACACTGTCTGCTTCAATGGAGGACTTACCAAAAAGTGACGATGTGACCAATCGAGAATCGAAGCCGATAAAAATTCACTTTTTTGCCTGGCATTGTGACCAACACTACCTATAAATTAACCCGTTTAAGGACATATGACAACTATACAAACGGTGGTGTAGTATTTCTCATCAATAAGAAAATCAAACATATGGTGACAAAATTGAAGGTCATATCAGACAGAGTGACATACGTATTACTTAAGATATCTGCAAGATACACACTACAGATAATTCAGGCATATGCACCTACAAGTAACTCGGAAGATGGAGAAGCAGAGGAATTGTATGAGTATATATCAACAGCGATCAAAGACGAGAAAGCCCATTACAAACTAGTAATTGGAGACTGGAATGCCAAAATAGGTAAAAGAATGGAAGGCGACACTGAACATATTGGCAAGTCCGGTTTGGGAACCAGAAATGAAAGAGGAAATATGCTAATACATTTTCTACAATGCGAACATTGTATGAGCACATTCTTTAAAAAATCACCACAAAGAAAGTGGACTTGGAGAAGCCCATATGGTTCTGTAAAAAAACGAAAATGACTATATTTTAACAAACATTAGACACATCTGCAGGGACGTCACAGTTCTCAATCGTTTTGATACAGGAAGTGACCATAGACTTGTCAGAGCCAAAATAACTATTAATAACAGGTTGGAAACAAATAAACTAGTAAAAAAAGTAAGAGCTCCAACAAATGATGAAATACTAGCCAAACAAGAATAATATCAAAAAGAACTAAATAAAAGATTAACACCTATAGAGTCCTTGGAATCTATGGAACTAAACAATATCGCACAAAAAATCAAGACGGATATCATAACGGCTACCAAAAAAGTATACATAGTGACCGAACTAATGAAGGAAAGAAGAAAACTTGATAAAACCACCCAACAATATAAAGCACTAAATAAAACCATCAAAAAAGAAATCCGAAAAGATATAAGAGCTTTTAAGACCAACCTAATAAAAGAGTGTATAGAAGATAATGCAAACATGAAGGTTTTAAAATCCAAGCTAACATCAGGAAAAGCAAAAATTGTTTAAATGAAGAACAATCAAGGGATTGTTGTCTCTGATAAAGAAGATATAATGAAAATTGTCGAAAACTTTTATAGAACACTATATACGTCAAGCTCTACCTACAAAGAACACGCACTTACTAATAATATATTAAATGTAGGATCAGAGGAGATACCAGAAATATCAATAGCCGAAATTCGAGCAGCCCTTAAATAAATGAAAAATCGAAAAAGCGCAGGAGAAGACAGAATAACGTCAGAAATGCTCAAATTGGTTGGTAAAATAATTGAACAAGCAATACAAATTCTGCTAAACAAGTGCCTAGAAGTGGAAAAAATACCAGACGATTGGATCAACGCCGAAGTTGTAATACTTTTCAAAAAAGGGGACATCACCAACATAGAAAACTACCGCCCCATCAGCCTACTGTCGCAGATGTATAAACTATTAGATAATAACGAACCGTCTAACAAACAAACTTGACTCCTATCAACCAGTAGAACCAGCGGGGTTTCGAAAAGGATATAGCACTGTGGAACACTTACAAACCCTGAGACTATTAATTGAAAAAGCAACTGAATACAACATTCCCTTACATTTAGCATTTATAGATTTTCAAAGAGCATTTGATTCCATAGAAACACACGCATTTCTAAAAGCTATGGAATGGGCAAGAATAGGTTCAAGATATACCAACATAATTAAAAATATTTATCATAATGCCACATTCCATGTTAAAATTAACGAAGAAATACAAACCAATAAAATTAAAATACAGCAAGGAGTCCGTCAGGGAGACCCGATATCTCCAAAACTGTTTACCCTATCATTGGAAGACGTCTTTAAGGAACTATCATGGGAGAAAAAGGGGATAAGAATTGATGGATCCTACTTAAACAAGCTGCGCTTTGCAGACGATATAGTCTTAATTTCGAGTGATGTCAATGAGCTTGGAGAAATGTTGGAACAGCTTAACAGTGCAGCAAAAAACGTGGGATTAAGGATGAACTTACATCGGATTGTGGAAAATGTCAACGAGTATGTCTACCTGGGTCACAATATGAAATTGGGCAAAGAAAACCAGACCGCAGAAATAAATAGAAGAATTGGTCTGACTTGGGCGGCATTTGGAAAGCTCCGTCATATCCTAAAGGACAGAACCATTAGCAACGTACGGCTTTGAAACGATAACACTCACAGAGAGAAGCGTAATCCGATTAAGGACAATGGAGAGAGCCATGCTAGGAATTTTGCTTAGAGATGGGATTCGTAACGAGGACTTCAGAAGACGTACACGGGTCACAGACGTCATAGAACGTATAGCGAAGTTGAAATGGCAGTGGGTGGGTCAGATAGAAAGACAAGACAGAGAAAGATGGACCATAATGTCACAATATGGAGACCAAGAGAGGCTAAAAGAAAAGTTGGAAGACCTCAGAGACGATGGCTCGACGATATCAAGAGAGTAGCAGGTCGATACTGGATACAAACTACACAAGATAGGATAACGTGGAAAACATTAGGAGAGGCCTATGTCCAGGAGTGGATGAATAACGGCTGACATAGAAGAAGAAGAAGGACAGATTTGGCAACATTTCGGTAATAATCGTCCGAGATTTTGACATCCTAATTTAATTAATTCCACAATCTATAGCGGCAAAGAAAACGATTATTCAACTCGATCAGTAACTGAAACGTTTTACGAGTACAGCGCGTCGCTTGACCCGCGTACTACCAACCTGTTCTGACGATAACACGATCATTCGGAATTATACCGTCAACCACTACTGATTTTACACACGATCCAAAATAAGAAAACTGAAGCCACAGACGTCGAATTTACCGATTTTGTACATTAAGGCCGATGCCTGAATATCATAAAATCGCTGACTTCCTGGCGTAAGCGATTCTGCCGAACTCTTAAACAAGCGTTCATAATGTAGTGAAAATTTTAGAGTAAATTAAAAAAAGAAGCAAATCATTCAATTGACCTACAATATTCAGACATTGCTCGTCAAATGAAGGAGTGGACAAACCAGGTGGTTAGAACAGTTCATTGAAAACGGAACTGTTATAGGGGAAAAAAATACAATATCTACATTTTTCCAAATTTACTCCTAACGAATATAAAAATCAATTTAATATACAGGGTGTCCGGTAAGTTAGGGGCAAACTCTCGGGAGCTTATAGGGGATGTCAAAATAAGTCTAGTGTTTCATATAACTTTTTTCCCTACAGCGCCTCCTAACGGAAATACAGGGTCGCAAAGGTATACTCGACAATTCACATTCTTGGTTTTAGCTTTTAAACCACTCTGTATAATTCAATAAAATTTTGGGATTTTCTTAAGGGGATCATTATCCTTAAATCGACATTACAATGTGCTCTTTAACGTTTTAAGGAAGTCAGAAACGGACTGGCTCTCACACAAAACGGGCGAAATTTTTGACAGGTGTCATTGAATTGTGACGAAAATATGATTTCCAGATACTCCCAAGATTTTACTAAAAAAAAGGTTCTCTTCATTTGTTTCGATTAAATCAACCGTTTTCGAGAAAATTTAACTTTTATTAGTTTCTAATTTCAGTATTCTTTAATAATTATTATGGTGGAATTAGACAAACTCCAGGTTAGTAAGCAGGTTGTTTCACTGACACAACAAGGTTGACAAGTTTTGTCAAAAACGCTTATTAGTCGTACAAAAATGAATTTAATTATGGCAGAATACTCTCTCGCAGAATACACTGACATGCATTTGGTTTACGGAGAGGCTTTGTGTAATTCATTGGAGGCAAGGAGAATTTATTCTGAAAGATTCCCAGCTCGAGTTTTACCCAATCGAAAAACATTTGAAAGAATTGATCGTCGGTTAAGAGAAACAGGTAAAATAAAATCATGCAAAAATTATTAAATTGATTATCGAAATGAATATCATTTATTTAGGGAGCCTTTTACCCCCGACGTGGTGGAGAGGGTGCCCAAAGAAACGTAAGAATTCCCGAAGCGGAGGAACGTATTTTGGAACAAATTGAGGAGAATCCGTCTAACAGTATTCGCAAGTTAGCAACACAAACTGGCGTAACAAAATGGGTGGTTCATGAAACCCTTAAAGAACAACTGCTTCATCCGTATCACGTTCAAAAGGTACATGCTATGTCGCCAGAAGATTACCGAGCAAGACTCGACTATGCCAACTGGTTTTTGCAGCTACATAGGGAAAATAACAACTTTTCGGGCATAATTTTGTTTACGAATGAAGAAGGTTTTGCCCGAGATGGAATAATAAATTCTCATCATTTACATATCTGGGCAGAAGAGAATCCCCGTGCGATTATTCAAACAAAACACCATTATGGTCAATGTATGGGCTGGTATAATTGGAAACCATCTTATTGGTCCATTTTTTTTTAGACGATAGATTAAATGAGGAGCATCCACGCAAAAGTAAACAAATCCATTTGAACTAATTTTGCATAAAACGATAATTTCGCTGTAGCCACAATTTTTGAAAAAATTTGGATAATTTTTTTTGTTAAAATTTTTAAAAAAATATAAGAAAATATGCTACAAAGTTTGTTTGTTTTTTTGCAAAAATATTAGAGGAGTTATTTCGATTTATGATGTGGATTTGTTTACTTTTGCTTGAAATCTGAGGATTTGTACTCTTTTGCTTGACCAGCCTGTTGGATTTGTTCTGTTTTGACTGACATAATAAAATCAGTTTTAAGGGGATACATATTAATTTATTAAATCAACTTAGAAAAATATTACAAATAAACAAAAACTTATTTTATAAGTAATCTTACTTGGGAAAATATCATGAACTTTAAAGGTGAAGCGCAGGATCTTCTTCACATAAACAGTCACAACCGCTTTCCTGTTCTTCATATTCAGCGTTATCTTCTTCTGCCATCTGTGAAGCGTTTTCAATTATATCACCATCAATGATACTTTTATACCAGGCTAGTTCGGGATCTGCCCGCCAGTTATCATTAAATTCCGCCTTTAGGAGAGTTTCAACATTGGTGACTTTTTCAGGTGGTAAGTGGCGTACCAATGGTAACTGTTCCAATTCATAATTTTTTGAAGAACGTCCTCGCTTGCCGAGATTTTGGAATATGTCAGTAGGTGATTCAAATCTGTAATTAACTAGACCACGGCATTTAATAACAGTAGTATTCTTTTCAATCATTAACTTTAGGCAAATTTTTTTCATTGCACTAATGCCTGGAAGTTTCCGATAAATCTGTTCCAGCCCCTTGATGTTATAAAGCGTCCAATCAACACCCAATACCCTCACCATCCCTATTTCTTTATACAGTGCGTGGTACTGCTCTTTATTTTTAATACTGGCCTCTTTCCGCAACATTTTTTCTGCCCTACCGAATAATCTGTCCACTGGTAGGAAACTATGGCCCCTGACAGGAAATATTAGAGTAATAGTTTTTATGTTTTTTGTAGTTTGCTGCAGCCAAAATAATAATGTATGAATTATATGAGCATTCTTATTTTGACCACCGCAGCCGTCACAAAATAAACGCAACTCTCCTCTGTCCAAGTATAGAAAATCGGATTCCTCCCATTATTTTCGGCAATACATAATGTGTAGTATCCAATTTGTCTCAAATAGAATGCTTCACGTACAGCACTTTTTGGCAGGGGCTGAACTTGCTGCATGTCGAAATAATAAGTTTTTGAAAATGGTGGGGATTCCTTCATCAATTCATAAAAGGTTTTTGCTTTAAGTTTGTGAATTCGGTTCTCCATTATCAATTTGCTTTTTTTGCTTGGATCACTTTCCACCAGAATGCTATTTTTTTAGACGTTCGCACATACCACATACTTCCGTCGCGGGTGACTTAAAGCCAATATTAAATTCAGTGGAAAATATTCGGTGAAATGTTGACATTGACACTTTTGGGCATTTTGTCTCTTGAGGGCTACTTTTATATTTCCTGTACAATCTACTTATTGATAAATTACTATTAAGGTATATTCCTTTCGATTTCATACGGCCATAGTGACTTTCTTGGCCTCTTAATTCCTTCAAAAACGTGCGTACTTCTTCTCTGCTACTTTGTAACTTATGGGATACTTGATCTCCTCCACGTGATTCCTTGGGAACCCCACCACGCTTCAAACATTTTGCCACTTTTATGAGCCTACTTTTGCTTAGTTTTGTAACTGACAAGAAAAAGTCTTTACAAACTTTTTTAAATCCGTGGCCAAATGGATTTGGTATCTAAAAAATGATTGAAATAAATA
This sequence comes from Pissodes strobi, assembly GCA_016904865.1. Classification (NCBI taxonomy): domain Eukaryota; kingdom Metazoa; phylum Arthropoda; class Insecta; order Coleoptera; family Curculionidae; genus Pissodes; species Pissodes strobi. Next base: position 12,010 of record JAEQML010040867.1, read on the forward strand.
ATAAATAATTTACTTTAATGTATCAATAGGCCAGGGTAATTAGCATTTCCAAATAAGACCACTCTGCCAATCCATGGGCACAAGCCCCTGGAGGGTCGTTACATTTAAAGATTGTATTTACTTTGAATTATTAATTTGTAAAGCGCTCCATGATTTTTGTCGGCATTCTAGTTATTGAACTTTAATATGTGACTATAATAGCCTATATCTAAACTTAAAACTTACAATATACTCCACGGAAACGTTATGTTTCTTAGTCGGGTTTGGTTTCTTGGGCCTTCTTCTTTTTGGAGCTGCTGGAATTATGTAATGGCAAATTTGAACATCTTGTGCAATTTTCCCAGATTCGGAATAAATTCTATTTCTACAATGTTCTATTTCTGCCGCAGTTACTTTCGAACACTCATACGTAGTTCGTTTTGCTTTGTGATTGCATTTTATTATGACAGCCGCACCAAAGTTTGGCTGTTTGTATCTATAATCAGTACAATAACAGAATAAAAAATGCAATAAAAAAATATTGTGTGTGCTTAAGACCACACGATAGAAGTGAAAACTTCGACATCGTTTATCACAATTTCGATCCGAGCCTTCGTTGCAGAGATACGGGCGAAAAACGGTTTTCCCCCCTAAATCCCCCCTTAAACTAGAGCCCCGTTCCCCCCCGTATGATCTAAGGTAGCCCACATGGGGCGCACCTACCATAAAAATTTCGACCCCGCACCTCTTCCCGTTCTCCCGGAATTAAATATTTAACTTTTTCCTTCTCTCCCCTCCCCTGGCCAAACTTGGGGTATACGGCGTCCCGTTTTCGTCCAGGATCTTCTTTTTACCCCGGCTACATCCCGTGAAAATTTCGGCCCTCGACCTATACGGGAACATGCCAGTGTAAGGAGCGTTACGTTACATATCCGAGGATGACGTGTGATCCGTGACGGCTCGATCTCATTCAACCCCCACAAAAAAAATTTGCAAAACGCGCCCACAGAAGTTTTCAGTTCAAAAATAAAACAGTGTATTGTCTTACCTTTCACGCCGTTCCCGCTCTTTTAGTAGGTTTCCGTTGTCTTTTTCGAGAGCCACTGTTACCTTCACCTACTGAGATCGAAGAGTCATCCATTTTAAATAATAAATCAATAAATAAATCACTATAAACAAGTAAACTACTCCAAACACTTCTAGCTAATGCGACGTGACGCCGCAATAGTGAAATTAATATGCTCGCAGGCGTGGCGGCCTCTATCATTTATTTACCCAAAATCGCGGAATGGTTTGCTGCACGAAAACACTTTCAGACAACGTACATCAACCGTTATTTACACTGTTGCATACTAGATGGCACACTATGTATAAAATATGATATTTATGAGGCAGTTTTAAAATACCTCTGGATTTGTTCACTTTTGCATGGGTTATAGCACCGCGTTCGTATTTTCTGCAAGGATTTGTTGCTTTTTGAGAGAAATTCCACTGAAATTGACGAAAATTAATAATATACGGATTTGTTGCTCTTTGGTTGAAAATACTGATTTGACTCCACCATTATACAAGGATTTGTGTACTTTTGGTTAAAACGGTGCATGGGGTTTCATAGAGATGATCAAGGTCTACATGATGCAATATTTATCTCATTTTCTGGTAAAAATGGATTTGTTTACTTTTGCGTGGATGCTCCTCAAATGGTGCTCGCTACTTGCAATTCTTGCAGCAATATTTAAACGAGCTACTGGAAAATGTCACTCTTCACGTGTGGTTTATGCACGACGGTGCACCACCCCATGTCGACCGTTTAGTGCGCCAATATTTGACTGCTGTTTTTGGCCAACAATGGATTGATCGTGGAGGAACTTTTCCGTGGCCAGCTAGGTCCCCAGATCTCAATCCATTGGACTTCTTTTTCTGGGGTTATTTAAAGGAATTAGTTTATTCAACGCCAGTTAATACCAGAGAAGATTTGGTTGTAAGGATTAGGCAGTATTGTGGACAAATTCGGAACAATCCTGGTACGTTGTTTGCACTACAACGAGAAAACCTGCGTAGAATAAGAAAGTGTATTCAAGTTCAGGGAGGGCATATTGAACATCTGCTTAAGTAACATTTTACTCTCAATTGTTACCAAACAGAACCTACTACTTCTTATGCAAAGCATTTTTCCATTTTATTACCGCAAAAATTTGAAACTAATTTTCGCTTGTCTCTCAATTTTTTTAAATGTTTTTCGATCGGGTAAATCTCAAGCTGAATGTTCCAGAATAAATTCTCCTTTCCTCCAATGAATTACAGAAAATTTGTAAAGAACAAATGGCTTCAAATAATTTTTAAAATTCGTACTTGATTAGAACTTATAGGTTCTCAAGTAGTAGTCAATTTTATTTTCCTTGTGTTAACTTAATATTATAATTTAGCTTTTTTCACTAATTAATGATATTTGAAATAAATAATTTATTTATCAGAGCATTGACCTTTTTTTACAACGATCGTTTATTGAAAAAATTTTCTCGAAAACGGTTGATTTAATCGAAACAATTGAAGAGTACCCTTTTTTAGTAAAATCTTGGGAGTATCTGAAAATCATATTTTCGTCGCAATTCAATGACACCTGTCAAAAATTTCGCCCGTTTTGTGTGAGAGCCAGTCCGTTTCTGACTTCCTTAAAACGTCGATTTAAGGATAATAATCCCCTTAAGAAAATCCCAAAATTTTATTGAATTATACAGAGTGGTTTAAAAGTTATAACCAAGAATGTGAATTGTCGAGTATACCTTTGCGACCCTGTATCTCCGTTAGGAGGCGCTGTAGGGAAAAAAGTTATATGAAACACTAGACTTATTTTGACATCCCCTATTAGCTCCCGAGAGTTTGCCCCGAACTTACCGGACACCCTGTATAATGATCCATCAATATTTTATTTTTCTAACTATAGGCTCTCTCTTCAGAGAGATCCCCAAAACTCTCACTCGGTGCGCCACTCACTAGAAAGTACCTGTGCTGCCAGTACAATATAATCAAAGATACATCGTTATGTATATATCTAATTTAAAACTTTTGTAAAAAGGGTAAAGAAAATATTATACACTTCCCGTCGACCTTATATTAACGTATTTGATTGGTAAAACAATGAAATATCACTAAACTGACAGAGAAACAAGAATGAAGTTTAGCACGACAGAAAGCGAACAGGATGTAGCCAAATCTTGAAAAATAACAAATATGTTATCCTGAACTATTATTTTTAAATAACGATAACAGTCACAACTGTTATTTAGAAGTAACAGGTTTGCCCATCACTATATCATATGCTAACTAACCCCTCCTATTCATGGGCCCAAATTTATATTACCTACTTTCTTTTATTTTTTATTTTTAAGCGACTAATCTGCACAGATTATGTATTTGTCGAATTTCTTTCTTATTATACTGAGGCAATTGATATATACCAATATGAGACGCAATATTAATTAAAGAATCTACTAATTTGATTTATATTAGGTGGAAGAAGACATCGAAGAAATGCGAGCGGAAGAACGCGCTCAACAAGCGGAATCGTCCACCAGCATGCTCGAACTGATTTTTTCAGCGACGTTGCGCAAGCCGCTTATCATCGGCGTCGTTATGCAACTCTCCCAGCAGCTATCGGGGATTAACGCGGTAAGTGTATCGATTACTGAAATTATAGGCACATTTATTGTCACGAAGGCTTGTTTGGAAGATTCAGATAATTGAAATTAATTGAAAGTAAAAAAGTTTTTTTACTGCTGTGTTTGCATAAAAATAATCATAACTAAATAATTATCAAATAATACATTTAAAAAGCAAATTAAGTTCAAACGAACCTGATGGGCACTGACATTATATTATTTGTGTATAAAACTAAAAAAATAGCAGTACGTTTGAAATTCGATTGTACAACGGGTCCTGTGATTCTGTCAAGCTATCATAGATTCCTACTCTCGGTACCTTTGTAATCTTAAATATTCGACACTGTTGTTACCGGTTCGGTTCAAATAGTAACTTAAAATTAGATGTAAGATAAAAAGTCATCAATCTTCCACTAAATAACTACCTATATATTTTCAGGTATTCTATTATTCAACGAACCTCTTCGAGACAGCGGGACTCACTCCGGAGAGTGCAAAGTTCGCCACCATCGGCATAGGGTGCATTATGGTCATAATGACTTTGATATCCATTCCCTTGATGGACAGGATGGGCCGAAGGACGCTACTCCTTTATGGATTGGGGGGAATGTTTATTTTCTCTATATTCATAACCATCTCGTTTTTAATAAAGGTCTGTTGGTGTTCTTATATGGTAAAACAAAGGGTAATTCGCGAATTTTTGCATATACAACGCGGTTCAGGAATGTCCTTTTTCAATAACTATTTAAATGCTTTCTTTTCATATAAACTGCTGTCTACTTGAACCGCATACGAAACAATTTTAAACTGGTTTTTAATGTATATATCTATTTTTAAAATTAAAAAGAAAATAAAATTAATGCGATTTTCAAAAATTAGGGCAGTTTTCATGGCCTATCGACTAAGTTAGAGAGTAGTAAACAAATTTCCATAGATGTTATAAAACTTCATTCAACTCCAAAATTTACAAATATTTGTTTGCGTTTTGCATTTAAATAGTTCATCGAGATTCGAATCTGGGAAGGAAAACGTTTTTAAATTCGGGTTTAATTAAACTAATGAAGTTGCATCTGCTTTAAAACACCATCAATTATCAATAAATGATTTATAGCGGCGTATAACATTATTATGTTAAAAATATTTTAGGCTAGCTTTACTTATAAAAGCTATGTTTGTCTTGGTGCCATTGCCCAAAAACTCGCCCGGTTTGTGACCAATGATTTACTCAAGATGTAAATATTTTAGCATTGGCATAATTTGCTAAATGTCATATTATTGTCATATAGTGTGACAATTAAAATACTTTCAACGGCTATATTTTTGCACTAAAGACTAAAAAAGCAAAAAATACCATTTCTACAAAACCACGGGGGAATAAAAATGAAGTATTTCGCGGATACCACCCTCACACATTCCTGTAGCACTCACTACCCTCCTTTACTCTAAAATATTAAATGGTTAATGATATTTAAGTATGAAAGTGTAGTACTAAAACCCTTCTTTTTTATTTTTTCATTAAGTTCTCAACATGAATTATATTCTGTTCAAAACAGAAATAAAATTCCTCCCTAACTTTCTGAAAAATATTTCTTAGAATACTTGGACAAGCACCCATTATCTTTTGATACAATTCTTCCACTGGAGCCGGCTGAGTTTTGTAAACTAGTGATTTAATATAAAAGGAAGTGCATAGGGATAAGGTCAGGTGATCTCGACGGCCACTCAATTATACCTCTTTTGCCAGTCCACTGGTTTGGATAATTTTGGTACAACCACTCTCTCGCCATAGCAGTTTAGTGTGGAGGGTGTACTATCTTGCTGGAAGTGTAGATCTTCGTTCAAGTTCATGAACAATAGAGGGCTCTATAGTTTGGCCGGTTAATTTTCCTTCAATTAAAAAGGGCCTATGATATTGTCTCCCAGATTTCCAGCCAAAACATTGACTTTTTGGGGATATTAAGTGTGGCCCTAAATAAAACGATGTGGATTTACATCACTTGAGTAGCGACATTCTGTTTATTCACATGACCATTTAGGAAAAAGGAATACTCGTAATTATCCCTAAACTCTAGTAGTGTGTTAAAGAGAGTGAGTCCTCACGGAGCAGGTAATTACCTCATCCTTCGTGAGGGCTCTCTCTCTTTTGATTACTGAGGAGTCTCTCTCATCATGCAATTAATATATTTCCCATCCTTATCTACATATATGTTGACCTTGCGTTATACCGACTTTCAACCGACCCTGACTTTTCCCCTTCCCTCTTAAATAAACATAACAAAACCAGCAGTTCTTGTTGTTGGGTTGTATTTCTTCATTTCACAGTATAGATTTCTATGGAAGAACTCAAATTAAGAAATCGAGTACTCAAGAGAGTGAATTCAGAAATAGTTAGTTCGGAAACAGTTAGTTCAAAAAAGAAATAAAAGTGAAGTGCACTTGAAAGAGGAATGTCCTATTTGTTTCAATCCTCTGGAAAAAGAAAACATTTGCACACCAAATTATTGTAAACACAAATTTTGTTTAGATTGCTTAACAGAATGGTTAAAGAGGAATGATGTTTACCCATTGTGTAGAAGTTATTGTGATTACATTAATGTAAAATATACTAATCAAAAAAGAGCTATTGTGAAAGAAACTAAATCAATTGTAGATATTTTTGAAACTATTCTATATGGTGATAATAATGATGAAGATGAAGAAGTAGTTTATATCATCCCCAGAACATCAATGTGATAATAAGAGGGAATTTTCAGTTTATAAGGAACATTGATACTTACGATCATTCATTCGCTGTCAGTTATATACATTAACAGTTATGGATGAGGCTATGAAAAAGTTACATGAAGAATTTAGCCAAGATAATTATTATAATGCTATGCATAGCAGACCGGAATATGTTGAGTTTTATTGCGAGTTTGCAGAACAATATTCGAAAGGTGCGTCCCCTTGTGCTCAATATTTCCAAAATTTCAATGTATTGCAGTTTGTAGTCGAACTGAAACAATTGGGATTTTTTGTTGAAGTGGTTACTTTGAAGAGATATATAGGAGTTAATTATATTAGATGTGATAAAATTAGCAGAAGAATTGGGTGAACTTCAATATGAAGTATTTGTGTAAAAAATGGAGAACTTTGCGTTAGAACTATATGAAAACTTTCTGATGTCGGAAGCCTGTTCGCGGTTTTATGCACTTGACGAAAATGATGCTGAAGCTCAAGATAAACTGTGGTATGAGAACTATATGCAACATGCTGAGTTTTGTAAAAAGGGCGTACAAGTGTGTAGCGAGTTCTTAAAAACCAAAGACAGAGTAAAGTTTGTATTGGAACTTAATATGTTAAAATTATATTATAAGAATGTATGTGTGTATTAGGAAATTTAAATGTAGGAAATGAAATGTATTTAATAAAACAAATTTAAATAAAATTATTTTTTTTATTCATTCATAAAAAAATTATTACAAATATAAAATACATTTCAAAGCGCACACATAGATGGTGACTTTGAATGATAAAAACATTTAGGTGCTGAAGCAATTAAAATTGGTTGTTTTTCGTTTCCTTTAACATAAACAAATTGAGCTTGTTCAGTCATTTTTTTTACAATTGTTGAAAAGTGGTGTAGTGGCGTCTAACCGATATTCCAATTAATGCTGTGGTGATTTTTCATGAACCATACAGCTTGCTTGTGCGCTTCAGGAGAAAGAGAATTGAAAGAAAATGGTTGCTTGAAAACATAATGACTATTTTTTTCTCCATCATAGGCAGCCAATTCTTTAGGTAGAAATTCATTCTTTTCATCTTTGAACGCTTGAATATCCAAAACTAATCTCATATTATTAAAGTTGCAAATTTCCTAAACACAAAGTTTTTATTAGAATATGATGCAATACGTTTTTTCAGTTCTTCTAATTTTTTAATGAAAATGTCTAATTTCTTGAACATATTTAAAAATCATTACTTCATGAACTAATTTAAGAACTTGCTTAGAGTTGCTCTATATTTAAATGATCTTATACAACTAAGAAATATTTGTTCAAATGTTAAATAAATGTAGTGCTTTATGAGGGTGGGGGGGGGAGGGGGGGGGGGGGGTGAAAATTTTTATCTAAAGTTAATATTAAGAGCAACTCGAAAATTAAAGTTGTTTAACAAGTTTAGTGAGTGGGTCGTAAGTGAAAACTTTATCGTGAAAAATTAAACAATTCACTGAAGTATCTTTTTATAAATCTTTGTTTAGTTCAAATTCTACTCTCATTACTACAGGTCCAGCTTGTAAAGATTCCTTTTGATGTGAGCAATTTATATAAGCAATAGCAGCTTTTGACTTAAAATCGCTTGGATCAAATAGAGGTTCTTCTTTTATCAATCAATATGATTTAATCAAATCTTGTAGGTATCTATTTGAATTATTAATTAAACAAATTGTGCATCTGGTAAGCAGTAATTAACATATTCACTAGCAGATAGTTACTTTTTATAGTTAATGCAAAAAAGATTCAAATAGCTGTTAATATAGAAACATAATCGTTCACATTCAATTTTGTAAGTTAGATTATTTTTAATGGAAAAATAAAAAATTAATTATTCCGTGAAATTTTTTATTGTTTTTTTTTCAAATAACTACTATAACATTTCAAATAAGAGTTAAATGGAATTCAAAATTTGTAGACATTTTTTTTTATAGTTAATACAAAAAAGAAAAAATAGCTTTATCTAATACGGTACTATGGGAATATGAGTGTTTTTCTATTTGAAGTATTGAACCAAATGTGCATATCGTAAGCAATAACTAACATATTCACTAGTAGGTAAATAAAAGATTTAAATTATTCTGTGAAATTTTATTGTTGTTTTTCAAATAACTACTATAACATTTTAATTAGTAGTTAAATGGAATTGAAAATTTGTAAAGTTATTTTTTATAATTAATACAATAAAGATTAAAATAACTTTATCTAATACGGTACTAAAAGATTTAAATTATTATGTGAAATTTTATTGTTGTTTTTCAAATAACTACTATAACAATTTAATTAGTAGTTAAAGGGAATTCAAAATTTGTAGTTATTTTTTTTATAATTAATACAATAAAGATTGAAATAGCTTTATCTAATACAGTACTATCGGAATATGAGTGTTCTTCTATTTGTTTGAAGTATTAAACCAAATGTGCATATCGTAAGCAGTACTTAACATATTATTCACTAGTAGGTAGTTACTTCTTATAGTTAATGCAAAAAAAAATTTAAATAGCTTGATGTAATATATTAATATAGAAATACGTTGATATTCAATTTTCTAAGTTAGGTTGTCTCTAATGGATAAATAAAAAAAAATATTTAAGTTCGGCCAAATCATATTGTTGTTTTTCAAATAACTACTATAACATTTTTAAAACAGTAGTTAAATGGAATTCAAAATTTGTAAAGTTAGTTATTTTTTTATGGTTAATACAAAAAAAAAAAGATTAAAATAGCTTTACCTAATACGGTACTATAGGAATATTAGTGTTTGCATCAATGTCAAAAACTCCATTAGTAACATTGTAATATACAGATGCGTTTGCTATAGTTATATGATATACTGATCTTGAACAAATTACACACTTCAAGTCGTTGATTGAATATTTCATTTTCCTTTTATAATGAGTATTAATATGTTTGTGAATAGTAGAATTTTGAAAAAAAATTACATGAAGCGAAAAACAAAAATAACACAATATGTGCTCTTTTCTATCAGGAAATGTTGTTACAATTGTATATCTTTGAGTTATACAAAACACACGGTCAACAAAGTTAACATCATTGAAGTTTTCTCGAAACACCACATTTCCATCTGCATATTCATCTTCTTGATCCATTTCAGGTTCGTCTGGATTGGATGGTTCTGCTTGAGTTTCCATGAAATTATTGACATCATGTTCACCTATACAGGGTGTTTCAGAATTGAATGCTAATCCTTAAGGGTGATAATGTTTGAGTGATTTTAAGAAAAAAATGTCATATGAACATAGGTCCGCTACCGCCTTATTTTTGAGATACAGGGTGTTGAAAATTAAAAAAAAAATCGGTTTTATCCCAATATTTCTCAAACCGCTGTAGATATTTCTTTGCAATTTGCTAAATGTTAAGTGCGTATAAAAAGACATATTTTTAAGCAAGACTTTTTTCAACTGCTAACATGCCCTCTAATATTCTTAAACGAAAAAATGAAATGCCACTGCTTTTTTTGAAAATAAAATTTATTTTTGCAAGTTCTTATTATTTCTTAATAAGAATGTCCTCTTGACTTTTTTCTGTCCAATGAACAGTTTTCGATTAAAAAAATAAAATGCATTTATCTGCACGGTCCTAATTCCTAAATTTTGAATAATGTATTAATCAAAGAAAAATATTCTAGCGACGAAATTTTTCGAAAAGTACGAGAGACGATGAGGAGAAGGGCTGAAGCATGCATATATTTGCAGGTGGTGGACATTTTCAGCAGTTAATTTAATTGAATTTTATTTTTCGTTAAAAATTCAATTTTGTCGTTGTTAGAATATTTTTCTTTGATTTGCATTATTCAAAATATAGGAATTAGGACCGTGCAGATAAATGTATTTTATTTTTTTAAATCGAAAACTGTTCCTCGGACAGAAAAAAGTCAAGAGGACATTCTTATTAAGAAATAACAAGAGCTTGCAAAAATTAGTTTCATTTTGAAAAAAAGCAGTGGCGTTTCATTTTTTCGTTTAAAAATATTAGAGGGCATGTTAGCTGGGGCGCCACTGATTGGAGGTGAAAAAAATCTTTTGCTTAAAAAAAATTCTTTTTATACCTACTTAACACCTAGCAAAATGTAAAAAAATATCTAAAGCGGTTTGAGAAATATTAGGATAAAACCGATTTTTTTTTTAATTTTCAACACCCTGTATCTCAAAAATACGTCGGTTGCGGACCTATGTTCATATGACATTTTTTTTCTTAAAATCACTCAAAGATTGTCACCCTGAAACACCCTGTATATTCAAATCTTCCAATGTCTATTGGGCCCAAATCATCAAAATTTATAATTTCCATAACTCTGTCCAAGTTTAGTTTATCCACATTATCTTCCATTTTATATTGGTTCAATTTTACAACTTTGTTTAATTATGAAGGTATTTTTTTACTTCTAATAAAGATGTATTCAAATATGCACTCGAAACTTCTTCCTTGGTTTCTTCAAAAATTATTGCATTAAAGTATCTTCTACAAACTGCACAATTTCCCTTTTTGACTATCCACTCTGCCAAACATTGAAAGCAGCACTTATGATTCTATGATTGCAAGACCTAGGAACACAAGTTTCAGCCTTTTCCATTAATTTGAAGCAAATTTAACACTCATTTTCTATACTTTGTTTTTCTACACACTGGTCTTCTATTGGATTTTTCTTTTCTTCTCTAATTTTTTTCACCACTTGCTTTTGCAACTACTCTTTCTTTTTCTGGTATTAACCATAATATTATAACTTTACAAGTTTTGAATTGAACCCTAAGCTGCTAGTTTTATAATAAGAGTTTTAAGTGGGGAATAAAAGCTGAAGGTTACATACTAAATGTATCGAGGTTATACAAAAAGCAAGACCTTATTTCATGGTCGGGACCTCCTCAGTAGGCGTAGTGTTGACCGGTCGATAACCGAAGCGTAATTCAACAAGGTTACATGATATGGTGAAACAACGCTCAGGCTTTTGTCACAAACTTATTTCATGAGGAGAGAGACTCTTTAGTAATTCAAAGAGAGTGAGTCCTCACGGAGGAGTAAATTACCTCCTCCGTGAAAATTCACTCTCTTTAACACACTACTAACTCTTGTAAAATTTGCGCATTTTCATTACTTTTCTAATACATTCTCTGAATACGCGGGTGACCGCTGCTAAATGACGGGTTGGATCTTTGCATTTATAGAAACTGGCGAATAACTTCTATCTGCATATCGCCATCCAAAACTCTCGGATGTTAACTTTTTCTATTTTCTACGGATCCAGTGTCTTGAAATTTTAAAACCAAATCTCTTATATGGACGTGGTTGACGTTTCTCTCAGGATGCTTTTCATTAAAAGTAATGACAGTTGAAATTGAATAGCACATATGCTGAGTCATTTCTACTGGTTCTTCTATAGAATACACCATTGTCGAAATAAAATAAGTTTTTCAGAGAGGTGTCACAAGTGGGGTAAGTAGTGCCATTTAAGATTTCAAAGTGAATGAGGTTAATGCTTCGAGTGGTTCGAAGTGGTCTGCACCTCATTTTTATTGCTCCTGGTGTTTGTAGAAATGATATTTTTTGGTTTTTTGAAATCTTCTCTAGCGACGAAAATATAGCCATTGTTTGAAATTGTCATCCTGTACATAGTGAGTTTTTTTAACTGAGATCGGTTGGAATTTACGTGCTAAATTTTCAAGTCCATATTAGGGCCTCGTCTACTGTATCGATACACCTGAAACTTAAAACAGATAAAGTTTAGAGTTCTTAAATTAGGTTCGCACTATAAATAGCCTAAAATATCTATAAAGATAACTGAAAAAGGCCACTATTTTTTTGATAAGAAGTATCTTTCGATGTACCCAAATGTCAGAAAACTCATCTTAACATCTGTTCATGCACGGTGCATTGAAAGATACTTTGTATCAAGAAGTAATACAAGGATACTTAGACCCAGTTGCTTCAACTATTTACTATGACAATTATTGTCAATAAAAGTGTAGTCATAGTAAGTTATTGAGACTTAAAGAAACTGGCACTTATTGGGTTGATCTAATTGATACAGTTGAAGAGGCCCTCAACATTTAGCACGTAAAATCGTAATACTCGAGTTAAAAAACGCATTTTAGACTACATTTAGTGTAACACTGATTTTTTTAATGTTTGTTTTTATTTTTTGTTGCTTATAATGACACCTTTTCCTTTTATTTAATTTAATTTACGAATTTGCATTGTAGATCATTTAAATTTTCTAAAGCTTACATGCACTTTCAATATCCATTACATATATATTTTTCTACTATTGACTACTGGAGGCTTTTCACACAGCAGCGTGTCAAAAAAATGTAATGCTTAATGTAAATTTTGATATAGGAATAAATAGTAAAATACGACGTTAAATATTATAGCTGCAGGTGTGCAACTGGTGTGAAATCCTCTTTTCACTATTACCCAGCATATTACATTTATTTATTAGGTTTTCGTCATAATTTGTTCGTTAAATTATAATTAGTTTTTTAATCTTTTTATATAATTGCCTGAGTAACAAAACCTTAATTGCTCTCATGAATGCTTCATTAAGTATTATTAACAGTTGGAGAGTATGCTACTTAAATGATTTAAATTTAAGTAATCGGATATATGTTCTGGATATTTAAAATTGCTGATGCTTAAACGACATTACAGCCAACCGGGCCGACACATTTTTAAGTTTCGCTTCTTAGCTTCACCCTGTGTCTATGTGCTCAACTTTCTGACATGGTGGAGGAGTGACGCTGTACATATACAATGCTACGCACATAGATATACGCACGCATATATTTTTCTCTACAGGACATGGATAATCATCCCTTTTAATATATGAAACATTTTTATTATTGATTTCACAGAACAGTTGTTCTTGGTAAAAGTAGGTGCATTAAGAAAAGGAGAAGAAATTTTAACCGAATGTAGAGAATAAGGTAAACAATTTCAAGCGATGATTTTACGCATAAAAGTTCCTTCCATAATAATCGCCATTATTCACTCTATTGAAACTATGTTTCAGTGCCAGATAAAAAAAAACATTTTTACACAGAATTGGTATGTAATAATCTTAGAGAACAATAGGGTACGCCACTGTCAAATCTGAACATTTATGCTTATGACATTATATAATTTATATTTTTGTTTTCGTGAAAGTGTTTGTCTGCTTCCACTCCTTATATCCTTGGCACTTATTATTAAAAATGTTTAAAACTCAGTTAAACATTTATAATATTATATAAAAACTTCTGAATTACTGGCTTTAATAACCCTGTACTTTTGAGTTTAATAATTTATAATTACTAATGTATAAAATATTTCTAAATAATTTTTTTTAATCGTCATTACTTACTGTTTTGGAGAAACAAAATTGTGCTTTTATTTAACATGTTAAATCAATTTTTTATGTAACATATTAATTAAACATTTTCTTTTGCAGGTTAAAGCAGATCTCAATTTTTAATAACGATAAATATTAAGAACATTTTTACGAAACATGCCACGCACTACCACGTTAAAAAGTCAGTTACAACATTGTGTTTCCCTTAGCAACAACCTTGTGTCTAATTTTTTCTAAAATAGCCCTTTCCTGCTAAAGATCCCCTTAATTTTACATTAAAACCTTGCTTATTACTCTCCAATGCCAGAAAAAGCTACAGATTACTGTGGTTCAATCAATTAAATATTTTACCCAAAAACCCTTTATTTAGAACCCATGCTTACCTACAATAACACCACGTTTGAATACGTAAAATACACATGAAAACATCATTAGGAGTACTTACCAATGCTCAAATTACACTTCTGGCACGTTTTTAGCCATATGCCATCATAAAATGGCGCATTATTTCGATTCTAATTGTGTCCATTAAAGTCTTGATTTGACATTTTGCTTTGTGTCTTCCGCAGAGAGCGTACTTTAGCGACGCAGTCAATCGACCAACTAGGGATGTGTGCTCCGAACCACTATTATCGATCTCCGATTTAGAGATATTTATTTTTAGAATCATTTGCTGGGGACTACGGTATTGAGCATGCCTGAAGGTGTTGCAGGGCAACATAATTAAATAGAAAAAAACCACAAAACATTAGGGTTTGCATCTCGGATATCGTCATTGCTTCTAGGAATGGGTTGGTGGTAGAGCGTAATTAATTAATTAATCGTCCTGTTGAATGTACCAGCCACGAGTTGCATTTGTGTGACATGTTATAGCATTTTAATTTACTCATCTCTCCATCAATTTTTTTTTTATTTATTTTATTTAAATTTTGATCAAAGAAATAATGATGTCCGTTCTATAGTATATGTTTAATCATACATCTTACTGATTTTGGGAATATTATGCTGGTGTAATTTATTCGATAAATTGACTTGGATTGTATTATCGTCTTGGTGCAATCGATTCCAGTATATGCTAAATTAGCTGACATCCAGCCCAATGTTTTTAGTTCATCCTAAAACTTTTCAAGATCAGTTAGAGATTTAAAGCTTTTTGCTTAGCACAGTATATAACTGTAAAATTGCCATATTATCAGGCGCCGCGCCGTGAAACGATTATTATCCATGTCCCATAAATCACCAATTCAATATTGCATGATTAATAAACACTAAAGAAATTTAACGTAACTTATAACCTTAGTAAGGCGAAACTACAAAATATATAAATAAATATAATACGGCAATCAGTTTTATAGTTACATTAAATTTCTGACGAAGCCTAGCATATATCATCTCTTATCACATATCGGTCCCTCCTCCCCTGTTCGGAAAGAACCGTATTCTACCGCCTGATAGGAGTTCTTTGGCTATGTGCAGGAAATGATCGACTGGATGTCATACCTGTCGGTGGTGTCGACCCTCTGCTTCGTCAAGTTCTTCGCGATGGGACCGGGGTCCATCCCCTGGATGATCACTGCCGAATTGTTCTCGCAGGGACCGCGACCCGCCGCCATGTCCATTGCTGTCTTGGTCAACTGGATGGCCAATTTCCTAGTGGGAATCATTTTCCCAAGTATGAAGGTGAGTTAATGTAGGTACTTTTGATATTATCGGATGGCGACATTGTCGGCCTGAAGGTAAACTTCAAAACGAATAGATGAGAAAGTTGAAATTGAAAAGGTACAGATCATGCGATAACGGCATCGAGGTTTGTTGTAATGTTTATTTGCCAACCCGCTTGCTAATACGAGAATAAATCTTTTTTTAGGGACATTTCTTTAGTACCTATCTTTTATTTATATCCGCCGCTCGAAGAAACGAGAAGTACAGGATTATCTGCAAGTTCAATACACAACTCTCACTGGCCACAGTGCTGTAGATAGACCAATACTCTCGAGATGATTCAGTACGATCAAAAGCGGCCTGCAAAGTCTTCTAACGCATCGAAATCTGACAAATATACAGATTTATATCTACTTGGTATTTACTAACATAATTAAGCGTTCGGTTGCTGGTTACATACACATGTGTGTATGTGTTGCAATGCCTAAAAGAAAATGATTCGTCTCAGTAGCCGCATTTACTTTCCAATCCGACCTAATCCTATCTGCTTTACTTTCATCTATTCCCTTTACTATTGAATATGTTTATTTCTATTTCTATGTTTTTATGTCATGTTTTTATATTTCAGGCTGCCCTCGACAATTATACGTTCCTGCCATTTAGCGTGCTCCTAGCCTTATTTTGGATATTTACGTATAAGAAAGTACCGGAAACAAAGAACAAAACATTCGAAGAAATACTCGCCCTCTTTCGGCACGGAAACGGAAGGTAAGAATTCGTTAAGATGTGCATTAACGTGCGTCGATATATATTTTCAAAAATCCTTCGTTTATATGTGTATTTCAACGTGCATATTTAGCATATTAGTTGCCTCACATCTTTTGGCAGTTCTTTGGAATATTTATCCACAGCATGCACCAAATGACAGGAGCGGCTAAATATAGGGCAAATGTTAACAATGTTGTCAATCCCAACGCATGCGCAGTGCGATGTATCAGAATTACCCATGTCTTTACGGTCCAATGAATTACTGTCAACAGGTCTTTTAGTGTAGTGATCTGATTCTGTGCTTGTCAGACGGCTGCGGCCCGGGTTCGATTCCAGTTGCAAGGCATGTTTTTGAAGTAAATACTGACTGACTATCTCTCGCTCGGTTTCTTTCTTATGGTATCGGTAAAGAAGAAAATAAATGTCAAAATTTAAACCGATTTAATACCAAATCTAAAATCTAGGCTTGGCAGCATCGCCTAGTATGGGTTAATTTTCAACTTGTTTGCATTAAAACGCGTCAAAATAGGAGAGCGAATCAAGTCTAACAAAAACTAATCCAAATAAATTAAAATAATTGAGAAGAAGCAAACGAAAAAATCCAAAAATATAACCATATTTCTATCACTTACTTGGCAACGTAGCTTGGAAACTACTTTTACCTCCTGCACTGCAACCAGTTAAACAAAAATAAGCACCTGCGTCTGCGCATCTTCATTCTACAAAAACCTATTTAAAATCAGTTTTTAATTTTACGAATATTATAAATTTAGATTGCACTACTTACGGAATTTCTTTCTATTTTCTTGCACTCAAAACAACATTTTCACACCAAAACACGCTTTTTTAAAAGTTGTGTCTATTTTATAATAATAATAATAATAATAATAATAATAAACGGCCTTTATTAAAGAATAAAAAGGTAATACACATATTATTTCAAGAAAAAATAAAGCTAAAGGGCTCAGAAATGGCGCAGTCTAGCTTTTAATAGCTACTCTACTGAACCATTTCACACCCAAACTTATTCAAATAAGTAAATAAATTGCGCACTAGTTGCATCCGATTTTCTCCATAAAGAAAAAAAACAATTAACAAAGGACAACCAGTAAAAGATGGAAGAACGAAGCAGTTGAAACAAAAAAAAAATTGAGTGATCAGAATTAATATTAGCGACCAAGCGAAGAAGGAGAGAAAAAAAATTATGAATGGAATTATTGTAAATGTATTAAATAATCTTTGTACTTTCTTTTAAATTGGTCAATATTTAAATGAATTAAGTTATTCGGCAGAGAGTTGTAAAGACGAATTGCATTAAAAGTAACAGACCTCTGAAACAAGGCACTCTGATGATGCGGCATTGTCAGTTTATGTCCGAATCTTACATTTATAGAATGAATACTGCTTCTTGGGACAAGTCGTTGTTATAATTCTTGACCATTCAATATTTTAATTACAAATCCGTTAAAATGAAAAAGTTCTAGATTCCATTCTAAGCCAGTTAAGTTGAATATATGCCTCAGACACATGATCGTATTTACGAAGACCCATAAGAAAACGTGCACAAGAGTCTTGGAGTCTTTGAATACGACATTTATGTTCACTATCTATAAAAAAGCCATAAACTACATCACAATAATTAAAATGTGAGAGAACAAGTGATTCGCAGAGTTGTTTTCTTAAGTTAAAGTTTAAAATATGCCTGTTATTATACAATATTTTTAGTGACATGTATGCCTTTTGGAATAGTTTTTTTAAATATTCTCGGAAACGCAAGTCGGAATCCAAAATTATTCCCAGGTTCTTTGCAGAATCCACAACAGGTAATCTCGTGTTATCCAATTTCATATTGATATTTGCCTTTAATAGTTTTAGTTTATTTTTGTTTCCAAAAAGCATTAAATGTGATTTTGAATGGTTCAGTTGTAGACTGTGGGCCCGGGAGAGTTCACTTATTGTATTAATATCCTGGTTTATAAAGTGCTCAAAAAATAACAATAAATCTGGGTATCATCAGCAGATGCCTGTACCTTACAAGAACTTAGTGAGTTGAGGATATCAGATATATAAACAAGAAAAAACCAGGGTCCCAAAATGGAACTCCGTGGTACTCCTGACAAAATTTCCATTTGATTGGAGAACTTGCCATTAGAACATATTTTCTGATATCGATTAGAAAGGTACGATGTCACAAGTTGGCATGCCTGAAAAGAAAAGCCGTAATATTTTAATTTAGATATTAATAATTTATGATTTACTGTATCGAATGCTTTAGAAAAATCCAGAAGTATTAAGACACTCAAAGTTTCTTATCACAAGCACGAGTGATATCATCAATGACATTAATAAGAGCCATATCAGTACTTGATTTTTTCTTAAATCCACATTGGCATTCTGGTACAATTTTATTAGGAATAGTGTAGGTATATATTTGATTAAATAAAACTTTCTCGAATATTTTAGAAAGCGCAGGCAATATGCTGATTATTCTTAAGTCATTAAAAGAATTAGGATTATTATTTTTGGCTAAGGGTTTTCCAATAGATATTTTCCAAATATCCGGAAAATAATTTATTTCTAACCAGGAATTAATAATATGTCTTATATATTTGTCTATCTAAGGACCGCAGTATTGTAGCATTAACGGCGAAATTTCGTCTACCCCTGTTGCATTTGTTTTAATTTGATGCATGTATTGATTGACCTCAGCTACAGTTGCTAAATTAAAAGAAAAGTTTAGAGAGTCATTAAAAACATTATTTTGATAATATTGTATACTTTCATTACAATTAGACCTATTACGAAGAGATTGAGAATCAGGATGATTCAAACAATTCGGAACAGTTGTTTTCTTGCTAGAAGTAATATTAAAATTATTAAAGGCAGACCATGTTTTTTAGAGTTACTTTGGTTACACAATGAATTTAGGCATATTTTTTCTCTCTCCTTAAGTGTCAAATTTCCTTTTATAAAAAAGCCAATCATTATTGTCCCTAGATCTTTTAAATTTTTGCAATGCCGTGTCCCTTTGTTTCAAAAATATTTTTATATTTTCAGTTAATCATGGAGCTTTAGGTTTAGATATCCGAGCTTCCCTAATAGGAGCGTGAGCATCAAATAATGTTAGAAGAACGTCATTTAGAACTTTTATCTTTTCGTTCAATTTCGTCAAATAGTTGACATTAAAATTTCGAAAGCAGCGATATTTAATAATTTTAGGTTCTATAGGTTTTCTACAAAAATTTAAAGTACAAAAAATTAATTTATGATCTGATATATTATGTGTATCAATAGTGCTAGATTCAATCACTAACAAAAATTGCATCAATTAAAGTTCTACCAGTTGCTGTTATTCTTGTGGGTTCATTAATAATTTGTTGAAGATTATAATTTTCGAAAAATGACGTTAAAGGATTATCATAATCCGAAGGTCAACATTGAAATCACCATGGCAAAAAATTTCATCAACAGTAGAATACAAGCTAGAAAGTATAGAATCAAAATCACCCATAAGACTGTTTAAATTAATATTGGGAGGTCTGTAGAAAGTGGAAAAAGCTATATTTTTGTTTTTTATTTTTATCTTTAAAATCAAAAACTCCAATGCATTATTTACATTAAAATCAAGATCAATAATATTAACGTTTAAGTTGTCCTTCACATACGCAGCAACAACTCTACCCTCCCTATCTTTTCTAAAAAGCTTAAAATTAGGAATCAAAAAAGGTTCAGACAAATTATCAATTGAGAGCCAAGTTTCAGATACAAAATTATGTCAAAATCGTTAGTTTCCACTATATCTCGAAAATCATCAAAACTTGTGAATGTAGAACGAATATTCAAATGTGCCACTTTAAACATACGAGTATCCATCTCATGCAGACTGGAGCCAAAGGTAAAAACAAATATAAATAAACCTACAAAAAAGAATAAAACAAAAAAGTACTCCCTATATGAAGTAAAAGATGAATAAATAAGGATGCCTACAATTAAAACAATGCGAAAAAAATGCATTTTACAGGATCGCCCCAAGTAAATAAATGCACGATATGTGGCTAAAGTGAAATAAAACCAATACATATTTATTGTTCATTATGCACAAATTAATAATGTTCAACAAACTCGAAAATTACGGTAATTAATCGCCGACTGACTGATTATCAATTTGACAGAACGCTGATGCTCCATTCTTTTATTACTTTCTCAAAGTCTCGGCAAACTAACCATATAGCCCTCCGTAGTCTCCTTGGTACTTGAGTAGAGACAAAAGTGTTCAGTACACGATCGTTGGACTTCACCAGGGTGCGTTCAGTAAAAGGTTACAGAGTACAAATTTTTTACATTTCTGTCAAAAAGTGCGTTCTTAAACATTGCACTGGTGTCTTTCAGATTACTTTCCATGCGTTTACAATTGATTTTTGAAGTGAATACTTCATTGGCTGCATGAGAACGATTTTTCAAGGCCGCGTCACGACACGCTTTGGAATTTTCGTCCCGCAAGAGAGATAAAGTATATGACTCTTTCTCTCTCTCTCTCCTTTTATATTTAATATTATGTGTAAAAAGTTTTTTTCTTCATTTTGGTTTGTGCCCCCGTAACCAGCGAAGCGAGTGGAGGGCCATAGCGAGGCAAAGCAATTTGGCAACAGGGTTAACATTTGCGCTGGATTTAGCCGCTCCTCCAATTGACTACTTCGAGACCCCTTCTTATCGGATGATATCGTAGTAGTGTATTTAAGAGAGCACCTCCACTCGATTTATGTCCTAAATTGGGAGGAGGAGCTGCTCTCATAAATGCGCTCAGCGCTGCTATTGCTCAATAGTAATATCGGACATGATACAACAATAAGAGATACATAGATTGCCGCTCTAAATTCGTCCGCCTCGCGCATGACGTCACGTGGAGCTAAAAATTTGAAATTGAAGCGATGAGCGGGGTTTTTATGGGATATGTTTCTTAATTTTAATGCAATTACAAAAGTTTGTTAATTATGATGCTTTAGGGTAAAAAAAAAACAAATTGGAAATATTAATGTAAATACAAAATATGTAGAAAAATATTAATTGCTATAATCTAAAATCTAACGTAATTGTAAGAAGGGCGGGAAATTGATCATTTGCATTTTTGTACTACCCATAACAAGATCTTTGTGGTAGATATTTAAAATTAAGTTATAATATAAAATACCGAATTATTAGAGATGCTGGGGGAGAGATAAGCGTTTGAGGCGTTTGCTTTGAGATTAAGTATTTAGATCACAGCTGCGCTAAGAGATGGTGCTGTGTGTGCCGATTCAATATTACCAGTTTCTGGCCTGTCATAGCTAATAGGCCAGTCCACACTCTAACTATTTTATCACTGTTTTGCGTCAGAAAGTGTAAATATTTTGACTAAAAAGTATCGAGTTTTAATAAATGCTACAATACAATTTTAATAAAACCTTCGTTGAAGTCGACGTCTTCATTAAGATAATAATACTTACGAGCCAATAAATTTACGACTTTAAGCATTTTCCGTAAAGCTTTTGGAATGTTCTGCTGGGTTTTGTTTCAACTAGGGAGCACTTGAGTATACTTTCTTTACAAACATATAATGTGTTCCTATATTAATTAATTTCATGTTTTAAATTAAATATTTTTCTAAATTTAAAATTCTTATATCCTAGGGTTAGTTTTCGAGACAGTAGATTATATGGGTGAGTAATAGTGTTTTTGAGTGTACATAGTGTAAATGCATGAGTACATTCTTATATATTTGCTAGATAATAATTTTGTATCTTTTTTTATTTTTTTTTTGTAAATTGGACTTGGTGCTAACTTTGGGTAATTATGTGCATATTCTGAACCAACCCAAGACCCAAATGTGACATATAAAAAAACTATTTAATGGAAATGAAAAAGAAAAATAACCCAAAGTACCAATCAAGTTTCAATTAAACTGAGCTTCAGCTTGCCGCGTATAGGCTTAGGTCCGGTGGTGCATGGCATGGAAAAAAACTTAAGCTCAGATCAGTTGAAACTCCACTTGTAATTAAGCTCCCCCATATGAAAAGCATTGTCGCCTTTGCTTACATCATATTTTGAATCTGACAGGGTGGGAGGGATGAAGAATTCTATATAAAAATGACAAGCATCTTTGCACAATTTGGAAACAGTATGCCATGAATAATTTTATAATTTTGAATTATTTTACTAATTTGAGTACGCTTTGTATTGTATTTTATGTTTATCTAATTTGCCGCTTTGTGTTTATATTTAGAGAGTAGTTTAGTTTTTTTTTTGTTTTTCAGTGAATCCGCTGAAACCACCTCGCAAAAAAGCCCATCACATGAGGACTCCATGAATGACACTAATTTATAAGTTTTTTACGGTTTTGTCCGTGATAGGAACTTTTTCTATCCTATTTGATCGGTAACATTTACGAGGTCTGTTAAATTAGAGAAAAGCTTCTTTTTTTGATGCGTCGACAGTGTTGCCAGATAGTTTTTAGTTTGTGAAATATAAAAAAATTGTAGATGCTTTAAATTTTTTTCTTCACGATGGCTACCAGGATTTTCATATGACGTTTGAACTTTCAGTTAAACCGCTATCAACTTCATTATTTTACACGCGGACCTGGATTTGTGTTCATTTTTAAAAAAAATGTGTCCCCAAAGCAACGATATATCACTCGGGTGTATTTATTTTATCGAGGATTCGGTACCTACATTTAACGGTGTAAAATTAACATTTGGGTCGTGCTCAGGAAAAACCTTTTGACGACACTTCTTAGGAAAAAATAACAAGTAAATCTAGACACTCATTTAAAAGAATCAAGATGATAGTATTAACACAAAATTCAAACAACTTCTTATAAAAATTACGGAATTTCGTTATATGGGTGAACTTATATTGTTAAAGTTACTAGCTCCCCAATATTTCACAATCTGGAAACAATTTGACAACACTGTCAACGTATCATGAATGAAACTTATCTAATATTTAATCGACGTAGTAGATCTTATCGTTTTGAAGATAAAATTAGTGGCATCACTTAAAGAATTGTCTTAGAAACATTCGCATAGTGTTTGACTAAATAAAAAAAAATAGTATTGCTGACCGCGAATGTTATTGCATTCTTACATCACGAATATTCGGTTAAATCATTTTTACAAATAATGTATTTTGACTACTATTCAAAAGTATCTTGAAAATACCTAAAATATAGCATTTAAAAAAATATACATACAGTACAGTATTAACCGTCAGAAACTCTTTTAGAACGACACAATACATATCAAATAGGATAATTTTCTAATCGTTTGTCTTTATTATTGTTTACGTTATTTTTTGTTTTCTAGATTTGTAAAAATTGACGACTCACTGTTGACATTTGAAGATAATAAATATATTTTAAGTATCCGTTTTTTTTTTAATTTAATATAGCCTAGATAAGAAACCTAATGCGAACAAACCTTTAAAAAGTCCGTAAAATGTAAATTTTAAATATAAAAATAAAATGGTAAGTTTTAATGTTTTGCATGTACTATAAATATTTAATTTAAGTTATTTCCAATTAATTTTAAATGTTTAATCGATATTAAATTAAAAGTCTGGAACGCTTTAAATATTTTAAATACCTTTCTCCAAATTTATTATTTTTTAAATGCGACACTCAACAAAATGATTCCTCAAACAATTCTATCAACTTTGACATTAGGTCCTTAATGTCTAAATCCGACCATTTTTTTGATGTTCAAGTTTAAATTTCATAAAATATTTATTTTTATTTATATTTTATCTGAGAAGACTGCAGGCATTGGGACTTTCTGACACTGACATGGCATATGTCGGTAGATCGCCTATTGAAGAGTGAAAATTAAACTGGTTCAAGAACTATTTTAGAATGACTTAGAATTCTGTAAAGATGATGGATCAAATAATGTTTTCATATGATCCGACCTTTAGTCTTAATGGATTTAGGAGTAGCACACCCATTTTCCATAAAAAAATAATGTTTAGTCAATTTTTTATGGATTATAATTTAAATGTCGATAGATATTTGCAGCAGTTAAAACATCAAATTGCTCCTGCTCTTACGATCCCATATACAAATCCTCATAAATCAGTTTCATTATAATAAATTAAAACTGATTATAAATTAAAAAAAAAATTAGGCAACCTTGCAGTACCAAATAATAGCTGCAACGTTACAGGACACCACCATATTATAATATTATGCTTAACAAGTACGGGATTACCTGCACAAAGTATTTTTTGAAAGATGGATAAGAAGACGGGGTACAAATGAATGGCCAGCTCGATCACCAGATCTAAGTCCTCTCGGTATTTGAAAAATGTTGTCTACAAGTCCAAGGAGCGGCAAGAAGAACTAAAAGAAAGAACCGAAGTTGAGTGCCCACCAATCGCAGAAACAGATATTCTCTTTAATGCTTTGAATACTTTCAAGCAATGTTTAGTTAATTGTCAAGAAATAAATGGAAGGCACTTCAAGGACGGAATTTTCGAGCTCAAAAATGTCAAATAAATAGCTCAGGTTAAACATCAAGCACTTAATGCCAAAGTTCTTTAGAATTCTCTTGTTGAATTCCTACACTTTAAAATCAACCTGTTTGCCAAAATCCAGCTTTCTATAAGCCTTTTAAGTTTAGTCATGATGGATGTGTGAGTGAGTGAGTCATTTAATAGTAGGTAGGTATATACCTAGTTCGAGTTAAAAGTCGGAATTTATAGATTTCTGAGTGGTTCCTTCTCTACTATTTTTTAGTTGGTACTTCTTTCTATTGAATAAGAATTAGTTTAATATAGTATTTATTCATTTAGTCAGAGCCTCCATCAGACGTGTCAACTCTCCATCGTAATTACTTAAAAAATTACGGAGGTTCCCCTTTTTTTGAGCAGTGTAATTTAGAATTAGATTTCCTAATGTTTCGACAATCAATTTTTATGAGGTCTGTTCGGTTAATATAGAAAGAAATTGATTTATTCGCTAAAGTAATAAATTTATTATCATCGATTACATTTACGATATGTTTTAGGAGTATGTTGAATTGTGTGAATGCCCTTGAACAGCATCTACCGATCACAGAGCAATCTGGTCTGGTAATCACGGAAGAGAAATGCCATCAACAGGAATCATGTAAGTTTTGTCTTATTACACAGTTTTTACATTTATGCCGGCAGCGAATATGGATTTGGTTTCAAACGTGACAAAAATGCTTGAGGAGCTCACTTATTTTTCAAATCAAATACAGTTGTAATTAAAGTCGTCCAAAAGTATCATCAACATAATTAATTTGTAATTCATTATTTGTAATATTTTATTAATGCTGTAGTTTCGAACCCGTTCGATGATCGTATACTTCACACATCACTCGGCCTTCGAAGACACACTTCCTATTATGGCTCGTTATCAGGTATATACCAATAAACAAATAATACTATTAGAAGCAGCACCGTTTTTATGCACTCATTGCAATAAATTGCTTTTAGTACACAAACAAAGCTATTATTAAAGATGAATATTTGTCTTAATTGTTATGTCTAGTGTCTACTATTTCCTACCCAAAATTCACACCACTTCCCTACCACACCGTTTGACAAAACTTAATTTTAAAAAGCCAGTAACTAAGGCCCTTCATCCCCTCTTTGCGAAGAGCAAGAGGAAAGACTAAAATCTAATAGTAAAAGAAGAAGAATTCAAAACATAACCAGTGGTAGATAATCACTTGGGAATTGCTTCAGAGAAATATCAAGTGCAACGTTCCTGCCTCTAACTTCTCCAGAACCGATCCACAAAAAACATTTAACAGAGTATTTAGTAGCTTGTTTCGTCCAAAAAATGTGGCACCAATCTCTGCAATCAGCAACAATAAAGCTCCCGATTTAGAAGGCTCGACCACGAGTGTGCACAATTCACCTGAGGTGCCAGTGGTGGATTCATGTGAGGAACAGTCACTTTTTGCGGAAATGAACACTTTTCTTAGACCAGTCCAGAAGGAAAAGAGGAGTGAACTCATAGTAAACGATTGCTATTAAACATACAATCGGTTAGAAACAAATTAGACGACTTGACTCTTTTCGTGGATAGTAGATATAAATTACCCACATTTTATCCTTCTGACTGAGCATTGGCTTAAGGTTGACGAAAATATTGTTTTGTCGAACTATTCTGTGATGTCTGTGTTTGCTAGACTTAATTATATGCATGGCGGAACAATGATCCTTATGCATCAAGATCTTTGCAACGACCTGGGGTTTGTTGAGTGTGACGAGTTTTGTGACTTAGTTGCTGAAAGGGTATTTGAGGTTGCTGTTGTGCATTCCTTGAAGCTTCATACATACATTGTTTGTTTATACAGACCTCCAGGTTCTAATTTTGAATTATTATTGGGTCAACTTGAGCGTTTATTGTTTAAATTGCCGGTACATGCACGTGTTATATTGACAGGGAATTTTAATGTTAATTGTCTCAATAAAGCCCACATTAACACAGAATACCTTGAGAACGTATTGCTAACTTTCAACCTTCATATGCATGTGGAGGGATCGACACTCATAGCAGCAGCGAATTCGTATAGTGATCGTCAAGCTATACGGACTAGATTTAGCGGGGTCTCCAGGTTAATTGAGCCCGCACGCGTTTAAACCGTTTACCGTGTGTTTCACTGCTTTCTTGCTGGTAAGTCTGCTTTGTACTCAAGTGATACCTAGTAAAGACTATTATAAGCCTAGTGCTAACATTTTTCTAGTCGCCGGGGACGTAGCCCCGGCAACATCCCTCATCATGACCGACAGAGAGGATGATTCCTCATCCCTCCGTTCGGAGGATCTTAGGTCGACCACCCCTAGCGAACAGTTAGTAGCCCGATGCGGCTATATTTACAAACGCCTGATAAGACACAGCGAAGACTGTAAAATCTGCGCCGAAATAGCCCCCTCACTGAAATCTATTTATAACATGAATACGGACAGTATAGTCCCTCATCTCAACAAGGGAATAGACCAACCTCAAGAAGTCCCATGACTTGAGGACTTACTCGTCAAAGAGGAAAGATACGGTAAAAGCCAAAATAGATACCGGCAGGAATGCACAACAGAAAAGACAAAAAACCCTTGACGACAGCTCCGACATGGATATAGACTTTTTGCCTGTTAATGAAAAAGACCCTGAAAAAGACGCACGCAAAAACTCTCCACCTGTGACCTCTGCATCGACCGACAAGATCAAAACCGTGGAACAACGCACTTATGCGCTCCTGGTAGCGCCGACCGACAAGGATGGCTTTAAGGTCCCATTTAAAACCATCCCCTTCAAACAAAATGTGAGGGAGGTGAAACTCGATATGGGCGGACCCCTCAGCATCCCCCTGGATAATTGTTTCGAGGCCCTTTCGGACCTGGAAGACGAAACGAATAGCAATGCGTCTACATCGAACGCAAGCGATAAAAACAGAAAGATGCCAAGCAGGACCAGCGCCCGCATTAAAAAGGCAAAAGTAGGCCCACCACCCCCTGAAGTCATGCAAGGGAAGCTAAAAGCGCACGCCGACCTTCTAAAGGATATGCGGCAAATGCAAATAAGCAAATTCACGATTAAGTACGCGCGCAATAGCACTATATTTTATTTTGAAGGCGAAAAGGACTGGGCCGTCTTTAAGAGAGTGATGGACAGCGAGAACGTGAAATATCACAGTTACGCTGAGAAAAATCAGAAGACTAGGGCATAGCCCAAAGAAAACTATAGCCGCGACACTCGGCTCGTTTAGTGGGGTACGGAATCAAATTTCCTCCGTGAAGCTCAGTGAAGGGAGGACACCACGCAGTTGGAACTCGATGCCAATCATACGCGCTTACCTGGGCCGGTGTGCAATAAATTTTCATAGGAACTAAAATACGAAAAAGATTCGTTGTTTGGGTAAATAGACGTTATGCGCATATATTGTTTTGTTTGTATGTTATATAAATAAGTTAATGTTTATGTGTTAAAATGGGAAAAGAACGGCAGAATTAAGCAGCTAGTTAGTTTGTTTATTTAAACTTAAATTTGATCATAAGGTATCGGAATCGGTTCAAATGAATAAACTAAATTGGAACTACCTGAAACCAACCGAAAGTTAATTGAACGACTAACCAAAGCTAGCCAAAAGTAACCATAAGCTCCAAAACAGGCTAAAACGTACCTATCGTAATAGGTTATAAAAATTAAAGTAAGTTAAAACTAATCAAAACGAAAGGAATTTAAGCGACTAACCAAAAATATTAAATTTCCTTATAACGTATAGGAACCGATTCAAATGACTAAAATAAATTGGAAC
The DNA here is from genome assembly GCA_016904865.1 of Pissodes strobi. Lineage (NCBI taxonomy): Eukaryota > Metazoa > Arthropoda > Insecta > Coleoptera > Curculionidae > Pissodes > Pissodes strobi. The sequence goes on from JAEQML010040867.1 coordinate 40,493, forward strand.
TAACTGAAAGTAACCGAAAGTTGATTGAATGACAAACCAAAAGTAACTAATAGCACAAAAACGGACTAAAACGTATCGGAACAGATTAAAAATGTTAAAGTAAATTAAAACTAACCCAAATTAACCGAATATTGTAGTATCCAAAGACATTAGAATTGGTTGTAACGTATCGGAACCGGTTCCAATGACTAAAATAAATTAAAGATAACTGAAATTAACGGAAAGTTGACTGAACGAAAGTAAGTTAAAACTAACCCAAATTAGCCGAATTTTGGCGACCAACCGAAAGTAATCAAAAACTTTAAAATTGGTTATAACGTATCGGATTTAAATAAATTAAACCTAACTGAAATTAACCGAAAGTCGATTGAACCACTAACCAAAAGTAACCAAAAGGGCTAAAACATATCGTAACAGATTAAAATTATTAAATTAAGTTGAAACTAACCCAAATTAACCGAATTTTGGCGACTAACCTAAATTAATTAAAAACATTTAAATTGGTTATAACGTATCCGAACCGATTAAAATTACTAAACTAAATTAAAACTAACTGAAATTAACCGAAAGTCGATTGAACGACTAACCAAAACTAACCAATAGCATCAAAAAGGGCTAAAGCGTATCGTAACAGATTAAAAATATTAAAATAAGTTGAAACTAACCAAAATTAAGCGAATTTTGACGACTAACTTGAATTAATTCAATAACTAAAATAAATTGAAAGTAACCAAAATTTGATTGAAAGGCTAACCAAAAGTAACTAAAAGTATCAAAACGGGCTAAAACGTATCGGAATAGCTTAAAAATAATATTAAGTAAGTTAAAACTAACCCAGATCAATTCAATTTTGGCGACTATCCTAAACACTAAAATTGGTAATAATGTATCGGAACCGAAAGTAATCGATAGTTGATTGAACGACCCAATTTTGGCGGCTAAACAAAACTAACCAAAAATATTAAAGTTGGTTATAATGTATCGGAACCGGGTTCAAATGACTAAAATAAATTAAAACTAAACGAAAGCTGATTGAACTAACCCAAACTAACTAAAACACAAATAGGTTACAAAATTTAAAGTGCCCAAAAATAATCGAAAATTAATAATACGGAAACATTCATAAAATATATACGAAGGGTATAAGGGAAAAACGATCTAAGTGCTATTTCCATAGGAAACTTTTATTATTGATTTCACAGAAAATTTTATTCTTGATAAAAGTTGGTGCTTGGAAAAAAACTAGTTTTGACAATGTTAAATTAAGACTAAGTATTACAGGGTACTTAAAAAATACAAAAATGGTGTTTAAAAAACAGCTTCTACAGGAAAAATAAAGCTCCTATTAATGTAAAAATAAAAGTCAAATCCCATTTTTTACAAAAGTGCATCGTTGTTGAAAAAAATAAGGACAAAATTAAGAAAAAGCGGGTTTTTCATTAATTGAAATGGATTTTCTCCGCAACGGTGCGGTGCACTTTTGGAAAAAATGGTATTTGACTTTTATTTTTATCTTAATACGAGCTTTATTTTTCTGTAGAAGGTTTTCCGATATTCCAAAGTTTTTGATTTTTTAACCATAATTTTTGTATTTATTGAGTACCCTGTATAACTTATCTTTAATTTAGCATTGTCAAAATTAGTTTTTTTTCAAACACCAACTTTTATCAAGAATAAAATTTTCTGTGAAGTAAATAATAAAAAAGTTTCCTATGGAAATGGCGCTTAGATCATTATTCCCCTGTACCCTTCATATGTATACACATTTTATAGAAATAATATGTTTTTATTTTTTTTATTAGTCTCACAACCATTTCATCATTTAGCCATGTTGATTTCAGTTTGACAATATAATTGAATTATATTTCAATATAAAAGGTCTCAAAAGAGCGGGACATATTTTCCAATTTTCGAATTCTTCTAAAAATTCTAGATAAATTTCATGTAGCATGTCGAATAGCCTCCTTTCCATTTAAAGAATTTGATCTGTTTAACTTAGCGCGAAACGATTTGCATCTTCTTATCTTAGTTATTTAGTAATCATCTAGATATATGAAATTTTCGGTTTGGGGGGGAGTATTTTCCAGGTTGTGGTTATGTGGAAGATAAGAAAGTGCAAAACATTTCGTTTGACAATAAACAGTTCGTATTCTACCATAAAGGCGTAAGTCTCAAAAACATTGTTTTTGCTGGTTGTTTTTCGTAAAAGTAGATCGTCATCCACATATATCCATTATTTCAGATTTGCTCAGCACCTTGATATCATTTTGATTCGCTGTACCTTTTTTGGTTTTAAAGATACCAAGGTAAACAAAAAAGCAAAATGTAGGGTTGGTAGCCAAGTTTTTTCTAGATTACATATAAAACAAACACCAATAATTTTCTGACATAAAAGCCTACTTTATATATTTTTTAAATAGAACACCCTGTATATTACTACATTTTTGGACTCTCTAGTGAAATCAAAACACATGTCGTGTATAATATCCTATACCTATCTTTAGCTGTTTACGAAATATTGACAGTTGAAAGTTCGTACATTTTGACAGGCTCTAAACCGCACGAGATCAAAGAAAACGGTTTGCATATCTCTATCTTAGGTTTTCATAAGGTATCGAATGACAGTGGCTTTCAATTTAACCGGAGGTTTAAAAATTCCGGTCAATTTTATTCGTGGGTTAAGTTCAAAGCTACTCATGAAAACCTAAGACAGGAATAAGCAAACCGTTTTCTTTGCTCTCATGCGGTTTAGATTTTAAAGCCTATCAAAAGGTCAAAATGCACGACTTTCAACTGTCAATATTTCGTTAACACCTAAAGAGAGATAGGTATAAGATATTATACACGAAATGTGTTTAGACTTCTCTAGAGATTCTAAAAATGTAGTAATATACAGGGTGTTCCATTTAATAAATATAGAGTAGGCTGATATGTCAGAAAATCGTTAGTGTTTTATTTTATATGTAACGTAGAAAAAAATTTGGCTACCAACCCTACATTTTGCTTTTTTGTTTAACTTGATATCTTTAAAAACAAAAAAGTTACAGCGAATCAAAATGTTATCAAGATAAATTGAACGCACGGTACAGGTTGCTCCCATTTAGCGTAATTGTGCACTTCATGCATAAACTAGTTCGTGAACTATAGCCCGATCAAAAATTTACTTTCATTTCACCATCTTGACAATATTTTTATCTAGCGAATAAAATGAAAAAGCTGTTACGAAAAAATATGCAAAATCGTACATAATACGTTTATAAAATTGTGCAGGTTGCTAAGAATCTACATAAAACAAAATTATGTACTTATATAAGATCTTTTTTTAGCTTAGAAGAGAACAACTAGATAAGTCAAAATATTAAAAATTATTATTGCAGATCTTCACAAGTTCGTCTAAAACCGTAACTACTTGTGCAAAATAAAATCTCATATAAAAAAACTTTAGTTGTGTATAGATCTTGTTGATATTTAAAGATTAACTTGGAGCTTATATTCTATTATAGTTATATTCAGCATTCAAGAATGCTGTACTTACTACAAGTAATCTACATTCGCCATTCTTAATTTCACTTCAAAAGACATCCGGCACTCTTTATGCAGCTTTTTGGATCAAAAAAATGGTTATTCTCTACTCGAAATAAACAGTATTTTATTTTGTGATGAAAGTTTAAATAAAATAATAGGGGAGAGTAACAATTTTAGTATATAACGTCCCAAAAAATTTTAGTACGGCTCATTTCACTAATGATTGCCGGGGGGTTGTCGTCAAGTTAGATTTATTTATTTCCTCCCCACTACATAGTGATAAATTTGGTCCTCGCTTCTCAAAGGTGCCGCGCTTAAGTGTCGCAGCTATAGTTTTCTTTAGGCTATGACTAGGGCCTTCGTGCTAGGAGGGCACATCCCGGTTAACGAAATCAAGCGTTACCTAACTGATGAGTACAAGTATAACATAAAGAACGTCTTTGAGATGAAAAAGGCCAAGGACCCGCTGTACCTAGTAGTCACTGAGGCCACAGTAACGCTCAAAAAGATTCAACAAGACATAAGGTATACTCGTATCATGAATATACGTATATCATGGAAACATAGACGCAATACAAGGCCCATCATGCAATACAGGAGGTGCCAGGGTCACGGGCACTCTATGACGTACTGTAAAAAAGACTTCTGAAGACAATCTGGAAATCCAATACCTTAGAACTCGTGACCCCACACATTATAGAGGACACCGAGTACCTTCATACTTGGACGTGGCATTTGCTCGAGGCATGGCAGGCGTCTCGGCGCCAAAAGTCATGGACGATCTCAACTCGGATCACCTTCCAATCAAATTGAGCCTATCGCGAGTTAGGCGGCCGGTAGCCTCTGAAATGGAAACCATTTCATACAAAAATTCAGATTGGAGGGTGTTTCGAGAAAGATTAAATGCCGCCACAGTCATTCCGAGACAAATTGATTCCGTCCAAGACCTGGAGAACGAAGTGAACTCAATTACCAGGAACATCCAGCGCGTCAGAGACGAACTATGTCCAAAAATCAGGAGGAGATCGTTTACGGAAACTCTTCCTGATGAAATCCTATCCTTAATTAGCTCCCGAAACCGAATTCGGCGTAGGTGGCAAAGGAACAGAGCAGTAGGCGATCGGATTAGAGTTAATGAACTCACTGATAAGATTAAGAGGGATATCTGAGCGCACAGAGACGCAACTTGGATGAGTTTCGTGAATGGGCTCGGCACGGGGGATGGTTCTCTGTGGAAGCTCTCGAGGCAAGTTCGCAGGGGTCCGACTGAGATCCCCGCGATTCACCATCAGGGCGAGGATATACTCAGTGATCAGGCAAAGGTTGAGGCCTTTGCGGACTTTCTCGAGGGACTACACGGAGAGATACCTGACACGGTGCCATTGCACGCCCAGATCACGGAACGGATAACGCCGTTCTTAAACCACCCTTATCCAATACCGCCTCCTGTGGCCCGGAAACTTCTTGTCACCCCAGCCGAGATACGCGATGTTCTTAGCCACCTGCCAAAGAATAAGGCTCCGGGACCTGATACAATCCCGAACCTTCTCCTCGAAAACCTCCCCAAGAAAACCCTGATACATTTAATGCATATTGTAAACGCGATTCTTCGCCTGCAACACTTTCCTAGCTCATGGAAGATCGCGCGAATAGCGCTGTTCCCCAAGCCCGGGAAGGGCGCCAACTCACGAGCTCTTACAGGCCAATTTCGCTGCTCAATACGATGAGCAAGCTTACCGAGAAGCTCGTACTATCCAGGATTAATATGGCCGCCCTGAACCTCTGTGTTCTTCCGGAGGAACAGTTTGGCTTTCGCAGCGGGCATAGCACAAATATGCTCGCTGCGAAAATAGCGTCCGACATTTACAAGGGGTTCAATGACGGGCATTGCATTGCCTTGTTACTCCTGGATATAGAGCGCGCGTTCGACCGGGTATGGCACAACGGCCTTTTATATAAACTTTTCATCACGCACGAATTCCCGCTGCATTTGGCAGCGTTAGTTGCATCATACCTGGCCGGGCGCTCCTTTTCGGTGCGCATAAACGGCGCAAATTCAACCCTTAGGCCGATCAGAGCTGGCGTCCCACAGGGAACAGTGCTATCTCCTCAGCTATTCAGCTATTACATAGCAGATCTTCCCTCCCATCCTAACACATCCCTGGAATTTTATGCTGACGACACAGCCCTATATTCCAAAGCCCCTAGCGCACAAGAGGCGGCTGACAACGTCAGTGCCCATATGGCACATGTTACATCATTTTATACAAATTGAAAAATCCGTCTAAATGCATTAAAATACCCCATCCTGATAAATGACACCCCTATCCTTCCCAAACTCAAAGCCAAATACCTCGGGATCATGTTTGATAAGTTTAACGACCACATCGCATACATATGAACTAAAAATCTTATCGTGTGGGAAAAGCTGAAACCTCTTATCAGACATGGTTCCTTCCTATCCCCTGGAAACAAAATCATCCTGTACAGGGCAATAACCAGGCCCTTCCTGATGCATGGTGCATCGGTTTGGTGCTCTGTCTCTAACACTCAAATTAATAAACTGCAAGTCTTGCAAAATCGTCACCTAAGGGCAGCGTTTTCGGCGGGTCGCTATGCCAGGACTGCCGACTTGCACGCATGGGCGCGTATTGAGTACGTACAAGAATACGTGGATAAACTCGCGTGCAAGTTTTACAGTTCTGGAATTTGCGGCTCGCCGAAGACAATTGACATCGCAGACGCTAGATTTGACCCAGAGTTTAGAGCCAAACACGGGCCCATACATCGGAGAACTACCATCTTTTTCCTAGAACCCAGACCCCAGTGGCGGAACAACGTAACCACGGGCCTGTGTGCGGAAGTTTTGCCGGGCCCCTATTATTATACGGAGTATTGACAACTATATTAATGTATGAATTTTGGGTACATAAAAAAGCAATTATTATACTGATAAGTATTTAATTTTCTAAACATAGAAAAATCTGGAAGTACAAATCAAAAACAATTTGTGATAAGAATAATAATTTATATACGTACAAGTAACAAAACAACTAAAAATAATTTTTCTTCTAAATTAATATGATAAAAATAAAACAACAAAATATTGGATATTCTTCAACAATGACAAAAAAAATTAAAACCTCTCAAATATTTACGAACTAAGAAGAAAAATCTTTTTTCCTTGCTTTTGCATGCGCAAAATTTGAAATAAGATTGGAAATATCTATTTTTTGAGCTTCCTCATTTCCTATAGAAATAATTGCTAAAGCTGATAATTTTTGATTGGTCATGCAATTTCTCAAATAAGTTTTAATCAACTTTAACTTGGAAAAACTGGAGGATGAATAATAATTTTTTGCCAAAATAAAATCTAATAAATCAAAAACAGAAGATAAATTATCTAAATCGTTCTTAAAACATTTTCTAAATGAAAGCACTCGGGATGAAATTGTGTCCGCAATATCCTCTGGATATTGAAGATGCAGGGCTTGACTCATATCATAAATATCATTGTCAGAAAGAGAAGGATCTCGTAAAACGTTGGGGAGTAAAATGGGAAAATAGGAACAAATTTTGTCAAGGCCGAAACTTCGATTTTTTAATTGAACTCTAATTATATCTATAGTTTTAAAAAACACATTTATTCTAAACCAAACATCACTTGTTTGAACTTGATAATGGTTATTCACATCATCAAAAAATATTTTTGGTCTTGATATTCTTTTGTTTTCGAATTCAGTAGTAGGCAAAGTAGCATCTTCCATTTAAATTACATCAAAATTTTTTCTTACTTGATTTATGGTTTCAGTGGCCGTGGTAAACATTTTAGACGTAGCTTACATATTTTGCTCTTTTTTTTGTAAAAGTTTTGACAATGTATCAATATTCCTTAAAATTTTATTTTGAAAAACAATAAGAAAAACTGTTTCAAATTTTTCCACTTTGTTCCTTAAAGACATTGTCTAGGTCGCCCGAATCGTCGACAGGCACACCGGCGGCCTTTGAAATAAATGCCTGTATTGGGAATTATGGTTTAATAAAAACAATAAAAAAAGAAAGGCAGTTTCATGTGAATATTTATAAAAGTATTGAGTATTTTGTGGGTCCGTGACCGCAATATTTCAATTTTTCTCTGAGAATATTGTTTTTTGACTTTTTGTTTTGCATTTTCATATTTCTGGCTCCGGGTCCGGGCCCCGGGCTTTTTTTTAACTCGGGCCTGTGTGCTTCGCACACATTGCACACCGGTAGTTCCGCCACTGCCAGACCCCCGTAACTAACCCCATCCCTAACCTTTTAAATTTCCCTTTTCACTCTCAACCGCCCCTGCTGTATGGCGGTAAAACGCCAGGCAGCAGGAGCACAGAAATCAAACGACGACAAACGAGTATAGCTGTCGCCACTAGCCCGGCGGCGGGCCCCGCCAACCAGGTTCGCTTGAACATGGTGGGCGGGGCTTGCTAAGGGACCTGGCAGCATATAAATATAGCCAGCTCAATAAATCGCCGCAGTCAAGGAACTGCAATCCTACCGTCTCTGTGCTCCTGTGCTCCGGCAAGGGCAGAATGGCCTAGCATCGCCAAGTTACGGTTATCATTGCAATTCATCCCTCACCAGGACTACCTATTTATAGGTAGCCCATCACCTGTGTATGTCTGAATCTGTGAATGTATGTGTGAGTGTACAACCTAGTCAACCGTGATATGGGGTTTTTCTGTCTGTTTTCCCCATATTCACCCTACCTCATCTTTTTATTACCTACAAACCTATCCACTAGTTCCATTGCCATCTGTCTGCAATCTTTACCAAAGCACCCTTGGAAGGCTACGTCTAAGAAAGGTAGTTGACCACAGCATTGCCACTTGTCTGCAAGCATATGATTCCGGGCGAACAGCAGCCCAGTTTTCGCTTGCGTGTGCTGCGGGGTTCATGAAGCATCTGCTCACAGATGCATGCGACTGCGTATGTTACCCGCAAAGCTACTATGTAGAATCATATATGTAGGCTTAAGTGACTTGTACCATAATTGTCCTTAATAAATGTATTGTGTGTATGTCCTTAATATATATATATATATATATATCATAGCAGCAGCGTTAACGTCCTATATTGACTATGTATGTACTAACTTTCCAGAGGCCTTTATTCAGAGTCAAATTGTAAATCCGGGTTTATTGGACCACGAGGCAATTATATCTAGTTTTAATTTTCTGTAAAAAAGGGCAATAACGCACCACAGCCAAAAACGAGACTTTTTTCAAGATCAAGATTTGCAGTTTTAGCTGGAATTTGTGAAAATACTCAATGGAGTCTTGCTATTTCTCACAATAATCCATTGAGCAATCTTTATATAATTTTAAGTGAGGCTTTTGAAAGAGCGTTTCCCTACAGATCAGTAAAAAAAATCCTGCAAACCTTGGTTCACCAAAGGTCTGAAGGTTTCCTCTCATAATATGCGTTGTTTACATACACTAAGAAAACATTTTCTGAATTGTACTTTCTTTATAACATATTTTAATAAGTACAGAGGCTTGTACAAAAAAACTATCAGACTTGCAAAAAAGAAATATTTTAATGATCGACTAATTAATGCTGATAATTTACAAAAGGAGAGCTGGTGTGTGGTGCGGGATCTGACTGGTCAGAGGAGACGTTGCATTGCTTCTTATTTGAATGCCGATTCACTAAACAACTTTTTCACTTCGATCGCGTCAAACATAAAGGTCGATATTGCATCATCATAGTGGCAACCCTTTCCGATGTATGGGTGCCTGCAATGCAGCATCATTTTTCTTTTTTCCCACTGACCTGGAGGAAATTAAAAGAGAATTACTTTCTGTAAAAAACAGAAATACGTCGGCGTCGGGATGGGATGAAATTTCAGTGAAAATTTTAACGTCATTTCCAGATATGGCTTTAGCCGTTCTGGCAGACGCCATAAATCGATCCTTTTGTGCTGATGTGTTTCCTGACAGCTTAAAGTTGGGCAAGGTGATTCCTCTTTACAAGGATGGAGATTTGGGATCGCCCTCTAATTTTCGGCCGATTTGTCTGCTCTCCACGATCTCAAAGATAGTTGAGAGACTGGTAAAGTGCCGAATGGTCAAATTCCTTGAAAGGCACAACATTCTGTCCCCAAATCAGTTTGGCTTTCAGGATGCACGAGGCACAAATGAGGCAGTATTCTCTTTCCCCCGGCACCTGTACTTACGGTTGGATGGTGGAGATGTGGCTACAGCAGTTTTCTGTGATCTTACGAAGGCTTTCGATTGTGTCGATCATGGAATACTGTTGCGAAAGCTTGAGTATTATGGGTTCCGAAGTGCTTCATTGCAATGGTTTTCATCCTACTTATCGGGGAGGGAACAATCGATAGTGTTCCAGGGTAATACATCCAGGGTACCTCCAATATCTTCTGGTGTGCCACAGGGCGCTGTATTGGGGCCTCTATTATTGCTGATTTATGTCAATGACCTTCCTTATATCAGCATATCGGGAAAACTTACCATATTCGCCAATGACACCACAATTTTATGGCACAATAAGCCAGGAGATGATCTTCATAGAGCATTATGCTCTGATATGGTAATTCTTGAAGACTGGTGTAGGAGCAACGGTTTAAAGCTGAATGTGAGAAAGATCAACATCGTGTCTTTTCAATGTACCCTCCCAGATTACACCCTGAGCTCACAGCCTCTTGAAGTCCAAGGGGTGCATAAGTTCTTGGGGTTGTATATTGATGGATACCTCAAATTATCCTCTCATATATTGGAAACCTCTAAGCGAGTCGCACGTGGCTGTTACGCAGTGAGAATCGTGGCTTATGAGTTGGGTGAAGGAATAACCAGGGGGGTTTATTTTGCTTTGGTCGAGTTTCACCTCCGTTATGGAATCTGTTTTTGGGGTTCATGTAGTAATTATCTTTTCCAATCAGTGTTCGTCTTTCAAAAGAGAGCACTTAGATATTTATGTGGAATCAATGCATTTCAATCTCGAAGGATTTTAATTATGTGCTCTCTGTTCATTCTGGAGACATGTTGTTTGATCCAGTCAAAGTAGAGCCATTCTGTTGCATCAGGAAGTGCAGTACTCAATCAAATGTAAAAGAGAGGTGAAAAGTTTGTTGTTGGGTAGGGTATATTACAACATGTCTGAATTTTGGACTGATGACTTGGAGCTGTGATATTTCAATTTTATTTGTTCCATAGGTTTTTAATCATGTGCTGGTTTTAATTGTCTGTTTGTAATTTTATATAACGTGTAATCTTAGGTTGGATGTTTTGTCTTCTGATTTTAGTGCCTTTGTACAGTTGACTTGACTATAATGCTTTTGTTAATTTTACGATTTTATTGTTCCTCACATTTTTTTTTGCTTTGTCAATAGGTAAAATTGTTTACTTTGGTTAATAAAGCTTTTTTTGAATTTGAATTTGAATTGCTATCCTTCAGTAAATGTGCTATCTCATACGAATGGGAAAAGCTGTTATCTGAATTAACGAGTGAAGAACTGGAGATGCTTCTATTGGAATATTGAATAAAACACACAACTACCTTCGAACTCTTGGATGCATGGAAGAACCTTCCTCCATTATAAAAAAAACAAATTTTCATCTGCAGATTAAATTATCATGTTTTTTCCATTACCATCTTAACTGTAGAACCCAATATGACGGTCCTCCTCTCCTGGCAGTTAAGAAAAATTGTTGCAATGAAGGAATTGATCCCCTATATGATTGAATTCTATTACGGATTTTGAAAATAAAAATATAGCTATATTATTTTTGTTTCATATAGTTTCATCTGCAGATCAAAATACGATTATTTTTTCCTTTACAACCTTTCTACATTTTGCTACAGACCTGTATGAATGTATGATTTATATTACAGATTTTCAAAATATAAATATATGTATATTATTTTTGTTTTATATATTTTATATTCCTCCGGAATATACATTTCGTCTGCATATTAAATTACGATGTTTTTCTCATTACAACCATCCTGACTGCAGAACACATTACGACGATCCTCCTGACAGTCAGAAAAATGTTATTTTTACAATCAAGTAAATGCACTCCGACAGAGGCAAGGGAGAGATCGGCTACTGGCTCAGTAAATTTGTCCACTGTTCTTTATCGCTTTTTCTTTCACGTAACTTCGTATACTTATATCCTTGTCACTCATCTAGAGAAATTAACGTACAGGGTGTTTGGTTATATTTGGAACAGAGTCTACAAGCTTTATTTTTAAAGATATGGAAAAATGGTAGATACAAAAGTTTTAAGATTTTGTCTCAACCGCCACGATTCGGTATCATTGAAATAAAGGTAAATATCAACTTTGTTATTTTAAATGGAACTGTATATTAATGCATATTTGAATTTTGCGGAGAATTCTAGACATAGTTCATGAATAATGTCCTATAGCTATTTCCAACTGTTTTTGAAATATTGATAGTTGAAAATCGACCATTTACCAAGTTTGACAGCCTGTGTAATCTAAACGGCTAAAGATAGAGCAAAATGGTTTGCACTTTTCTATCTTGGTTTTTCATAAGCTATCGTTTAAGAATATTTTTTTTTTAATTTAACCAGAGGTTAAGAAATTCCGTTTAAATTTAACCTCTGGTTAAATCTAAAGTTAGCGTCAAACGATAGCTTATAAAAAACCAAGATAGGAAAGTGCAAACCATTTTGCTCTATCTATAGCCGTTTAGATTTTATAGGCTATCAAACTTGATAAATGGTCGATTTTCAACTATCAATATTTCAAAAACAGTTGGAGATAGGTATAGGACATTATTTATGAAATATGTCTAGAATTCTCCACAAAATCCATATATGCAGTAATATACAGAGTGTTCCATTTAAAATAACAAAGTTGATATTTACCACTGCTACATGACACACCCTGTATATGCAAGGATGACGAATCGCGGCAGTTGAGACAAAGTCCTAAAACTTTTGTATTTACCATTTTTCCATATCTCTAAAAATAAAGCGTGTAAACCCGGTTCAAAATATAACCGAACACCCAGTACATGGAGCAGTCATCACTTTCCCCGTGGTTGCCAATTTTCCTACAATTTCTGTACATACATTTTGTATGTTCTTTTTTTACTCACGCTTGATTAAGAAACAAGAGATATACCACGAATAAAAAAAATGAATTTGACAACGCTGCAGCAAAACGGTGACAGTGACGCGCGCCGATGACGGCTTCGCCTAGCTTGGCAGTCACATACCTTCTGTAATGGCCGCTTTGTTTCCTTGTGCTGTTCACGTTTTTCTGTGATTTATTGTGCTATTCTCATAGTTTCCCACCTTGAATTATTGAGTTTTATTAGTGATTAGCGTGTATATTATCATGATAATTTGTTACAAGCATGTTCAGTCCGATTGCTCTATGAAAGGGAACGTCTTTGTCCTCATAAGTATTATTTGCATTTGTCGTTCAGTTGAACTTATGCCACTTTTGATTCTTTTTGCTTTCATTTGAGAAAGATTACTCAGAAATAATAATCGAAAGTAGCATTAGTGCAATTATGTTTATGTTAAATTTAATAAATTTGGCCATTCAGTTTTACAATGTTACTTCTTTTCGTGATATTGATTCGTATTGTCTGTAAGAAAAATATGCATCAAAACAAAAAAAATTACAGTTTGAATTATATGCGAGTTATGTATTTATTTAATTGAACCTGGAAATTTTGAAGAAATAAAGAAAAAAAAAGAAATAGCTAATTTGAATTTGGCGGGCAAACGAAAGAGCCCATCTCGTGCGCCATCTGCGTTCATTTCCCTTGAATAGAGGCAAAGAAGACATGGCAGCTTTCTCTCACTCGGATGGTTTATTAACATTGAGTTGCGTGTCTCTACCTCGTCTCTCCCCAATATGTATTAATTTTATTGCAGATTTTGTAAATAAAATATATGTATAAGTATTATTTTTCTTTTATCTATTTTATATCCTCTCGGAATATATCTACCTTTAATCTGCAGATTAAATTACGATATCTTTTTCATTACAACTGTCATGACTGCAGGACTTGTGACGGTCTTCCTTACAGTCAAATATACAGTAATATATATATATGAATTACATTACATATTTTAAAATATAAATATATGTATATTATTTTTGTTTTATATATTTTATATTCCTCCGGAATATACATTTCAACTACGTATTAAATTACAATGTTACCTGATTGCAGAACACATTATGACAATTCTCCTGACATTCAATAAAAATGATATTAAAGTAATTGCTTCCCAATATGTATGAATTGTATTACAGATTTCGAAAATAAAAGTATATGTATATTATTTTTATCTGATATATTTTATACACATTCTATGTCTGACCATCTATTATATATCCACAAAATTTGATTGCCTTTAGTCTATTTTATATTTAATAGCGCTTTATGTAAATCATAATAAATGACGAAAATATCTTGTTTGATGTCTCTAACCATCTATTATATTTCCACAAAATTTTATATCGTTGGCATTGTTTTAAATCAATCAATCCTGTATATAAAAAGGAAGGCGTGTTTCTATTACCGAGCCATCCATCTACAATGTGTCAGATATATTCATTATGTTGAAACTTTCAATTTCATTGTTTGTTAACCAGATAAAATTATTGGTTGGCAGATATTGATACATTACATATTCATAAAGGTTGGTTGCATCAAATTAATATATTTGCTTGGTTCTGATCTAAGGGGATATTAATAGATAGATTAATTAATTTGAAATAAATTTATTACTTACTATAGATTTCTACATATACAAGTGCTGACTCCTCCACGTAGGTACATTACTATTGGAAAAATGCAAGATATCAGGATCGGGTAGCAACCCCAGAATAATGTAAACATGCATCAAAACTTAAACCTGGAAAAGTATAGTAATGAGCAGGATCTAACCTATAAGAGTTTATATATTTTTTCTAAAAATTTTAAAAGCATCTGCAAATAGTTTCATCTGATTTTAAATATATATCAGAATATTCACCATTCGATTTTTATTGAAACAAATAAAAAAACTTTGATCCTATCATATTTTTTACGAGTTATTTTTGTGAATAAATATTAAAATACGTGCAGAAGTGGATAATCCTGTGCTAGACAGGTTTGGCAGAGGGAATAGCAGTGTGACACTAAAGGGGAGGGGCGGGGGGTGAATACGAAATAGTCAATCAGTGAATCAAATTGTATTTCAGACATAACAAAAATTGTATTTAAGAGATACCAAACCAACTACTTGTCTGATATTGGAAACTAACACAAGGGCGGTAGGATTCGTTTCGCCATAAACTTCGTTGTGTTCTTTAGATGATTAGATTAAAATTACCTAAAAATATTTATGTTCAGAGCTTTTGTTTCTGTTTTAAACGGTATTACATGTTTTATTTTAAATTCTTACGGTTGGGGTACAAAAGGTATTCTATTACACCGATTGTCACTGTCTTGTGAGCAATCTGACGGTTTAGAGAAAACGAGTTTTATAGAACTAGTGCTTCGGTCTCGACAAGACTAGTATCGGTCTCGTCTCGTCTCGAAATTCAACACCGATTCCGAGACGAGACTAGGAATTATAACTCGAGACCGAGACTGCAAGGTTCAAGACCGAGAGTCTCGTCACGTCAGTATCGATAGTCTGGTGTCTCGAATATTGAAATAAAAATAATTTATAAGTTGGATAGTACGAAAATTATTTTTTTTTAATTATAAGCAACGTACAAAAAATAAAAAATATTTAAGTACACGAAAATCAAAGAATTCTCGGAAAGTATGTACGTATCTAAAGTACAATTTACTAGTTGCTTACCTATATTTATGAGTAACACAAAAAAAAATTCAAAACAGGTCTAAATTATAGGTAACGTACAAAAATAAAAAATATATAAGAATCTAGAAGCACGAAATAATATTCTTTCGAAATTTGAGGAATACAGGAATCAGGTGTACATCGGGAATGTCCTTCAGGACAGGTTATGTCCGAAAAAAAATATCAGCATCAGTTTAATAAAGACAAATTAGCCTTTTAGAACGAATGTCAACGATTCCTTTTATTGCAAGTTAGGACACTCCAAAACTTGTAGATTCTCAAAAATCGTAATTTCGTGGGACTCACTTCAATTTTTGATCAGTTTGCTTCAGTAGTTCGAGAAGAAGAAGCAAAACATGTTATTATTAATTACTTCTTGATACCTCCCATCATACAGTATCTTAACTACTGTTTTTACCCTAAAAATATATCACTATGACCAGTGGCGTAGCGTGCATGGATGCGAGTGATGCGTCGCATCCCTTTAGAAAATCTCATTCCACAATATTCAATCGGCTTTTATTTTATTTTTATTTCTATACAATAAATTTCCATCCATCATGCTTCTTATGGAATTCTTCTGCATAGTACATAACTAATACCTATCGAGGAAAAATATTTAATAATTAAACTGATCGACCGCGACCACCTCGAGCCAACGAAACCTGAAGCGAACGAAAAATGCGATGCACGGATGCGTCGGTGTATCTCACATCAACCGGCCGAGAAATAACATTGTGTTGTCCGCGAGTAGTCAATGAACCTTCTCTAGGAGAAGGGCTAAACTGTGGCAAGTTTTAAGTTCTTGGTGATGCGATTGAGTAAACACATCTCGTCGTATTTCGGCTGTTTTATAGTGGGCGTTTTCTGATGAGAAATGTGACTGTATTATCGAAAAACTATTCCGCACTTTTCTCAGTCATTTACCTTAGTGACAAATTGCAAATTATAAAAATTTTTAAAATTAAATTCTATGCTTTTGTCTTCGCTTTTGTTATTCAATAGTGAGTAAACAACAAAATGTTTTCTTGCTAATATAATATGCAAGATGTATGTTTTATTTTTTGCTGTTTCATTTTTATATCCCATGACATTAAAAAAGGTAATAGTTAATAAAATATTAACAAATTTTGGCGAAGTTTAGATGCGGTCTCAGACAATTTTTTGTCACGCGCGTCTAAGGATCGCGGTCAACACCGGCGGCTATTAGTTGAAAATTCCCGCCTTATTTCAAATAACATAGGGTGGAATAACAATTATTGTTGATTTCCGCGTTGAGTAGAATACGAATTCGGAATTTTGTGTGTATTTTTGCTGAAATTATTTAGATTTTGTTTGGGTTAGTTTGGATTAGTTAGGGTTATAATAATTTGAATAAAGGTTAGTAAAGTTTTATTTAGTTTCATTACCAACAATGAGAACATTTAATGTTCAAACAAGACGCAAAAATTTAGCTAATCAGCGTTAATGTTGCCCGCGATCCCTAGCCGCTAATTTTTTCGTCTGCGGCCCATTTTCCACTTTTGGCTCATTGCATCCCTTAATGGTTTCCTCACGCTACGCCACTGACTATGACTCTAGAAGCACGAAATAACATTATTTCGAAATTTGAGGAATACAGGTATTTACGAGTGTACATCGAGAATATCCTTCAGGTCACGGTATGTCTGAAAAAAATGTCAGCATCAGTTTAATAAAGACAAAGTAGCCTTTTAGAACAAATGTCAACGATTTCTTTTATTGCAAGTTAAGACACTCGAAAACTTATAGATGCTCAAAAATCGTTAATTTCGCGGGACTCACTTCAATTTTCGATCAGTTTGCTCCAGTAGTTCGAGAAGAAGAAGCAAAACAGGTTAATATTCATTATTTCTTGAATCCTCCCATCATACGGTATCTTAACGACCTCAGAATTTCCCCCTGGTGAATTTTGAACACAATCCGTTATAATATAATTTTCCTTCGTCACTTTGTCAAGAATTTTAAAATTAAGATTTTTGTCCTCATTTATTTTTTACTTTTTATTCTTATTAGGAGTTGGAGAAATAAATGAAAGAACGCTAGGATTGTTTTTATAATATATTAAAATATAAACGTGTTTTTAACATAGATATCACTATGGATAGAACTCATTTTTGATATTTTCATGTTAAATTAACTAATCCCGTTGAAAATACAAACAAAAATCATGTTTTAAAAAGGTAAGTGCGCAGAACGAACCCCATCAAGAATTATTCCTGATCACAATTTATATAATTTATGAAACTTAAGACCGATGTAGGTGAAGAATTTGTAAATAGCAATTGACATGAAACTTATTATATATTCATTAAATTTTCACTCACTTGCACATTCACCATGGACAATACGAGAATGTAATTATTACTGTCACCACTCAAGAGGCAACAATATTTATGCTAATGCTTATTGCTTTATATTATTCCGATTGCTGTTTCGCAATCCAAACGATACATAAAAAATGATTTATATACTTTCAATATTTAATCGAGAGTTGGGTTATTTGCAGCCGGTTCGGAGCAATCCTCCCGAGCCGGAGACACTGTGTCCTCCCAGCCGCCACCATTGCCTCCTCCGCGGTTCCCGAACAGTGCCGTCTGACAATGGGAATCCTTGAACATCGCCACGTTTAGCCTGCTGCCGTTGCCCACGCCCCTGATCGCCATCGAGGATCACTTGGTCGAAATCATTGTGGAACGCAGCAAAGCCTGCGCCACCTACCTCCGTCACAGTCTGAAGAGACCTCATAGACATTGAGGGAGGAAGGCCTCGACTTATGTAAGTAAATATTCAAATAAAAAATAATTTAGTAAAGCGTTGCCAGAGTTGGTACAATTCTACAGATCTGGTACAATCTGACACAATCTGTAAATTTTTTTATAATTCTAGTATCTACATTTTACTTATTGCGGTATTTGCCAAATATTTGCTGGTCGGGATCAAAAAAAAATCTTAAAATTTAAACAACAAATATATTTGCTATCTTGTTTACTTCGTTTTTAAAAACTTTATTTTAGTTACACGAAGAAAAAATACAAGTAACTGAGAGCTTGCTTATGACTGAAATGCATACTCTTATCTCTGCCTATTTATAATATAATAAATGCTGAGCATTTCAAAGCTAGTAATATAATCCTCTAAAACTGCGTAGTCGCCATAAGTGGCCATATAATTCCTGCCTTCTTTAAGTTTGAGAAAATGGAGGATTTTCGAGAGGCTTTAATTGTATGTCCACTTTTACATCTTTTCGTTTTTTACAATAATATCTGCGACCAACTAAAATTACTATAGCATAGCGTTGACTAGTAAAGGAAGTAAAACGAAGATAGTCCTCATTTTTGTTTTCCTGAAAATAAGGAATGCCGTTTAATATCCTTTGGATGTCTTTCATCTTTAAATTCAGTCAATTTATGTTTTTGTTTTATTTTTAGTCCTAACTTGCGTGGAGTATTTACAAGTTGTTTTGTCATTTCTGGTATTTCAGGGTCATCTTCACGATTTTTATTGAGTTTTGCTAAAACATTAGCCTTTTTGGCATTTAATTTTGAATTGATCTTTTCCTTTAATTCTTGGAATGTTTGACCAAGTTCATAAACGTAATCCGTTTGTAATTGATTTAGATTTTTCTCAAAGTTGAGTTGATAATTGATATTACCTTTTAATACTTGAAAGGGGGTATACTCATGTGAAGAATGAATGCTATTATTATAATTCAAAATAGCTATATCTACTAATTCTTGAACTGTTTTTGTTCGGTGATCATTTCTAATTGCAATTATGCTTTCTTTTAATGTTGAATGAAATCGTTCAATAGATGAGTTTGGGTTGTAAGGTGTAACAAAATGTAATTCGATCTGATAGGTTTTGCAAAGATCTTGAATTAAATTGCTTACAAGGTGTACCGTGGTGTGAAAAGTACTTAATTAAGCTTTGACAAATTTCGATTGAAGTTTCATTAATAGGGTAGGCAGCTGCAAATTTAGAAAAGTTGTCTATTATTGTTAGATATTTTTGTCCTGATAAGGAATATATATCCATGTAAATATGTTCCAGTGGTTTTGAACCTGTGGGCGTTGGTTTATAAATTACCTTGAAAGGATGCCTGTCATACTTTGTTTTTTTGACAAATTTCACAGATATTTACAAAATTAATTACATCTCTTTCCAAACTAGGCCAATAATACCGTTGTTTAATATTCTTGATATGCTCAGCCATTCCTCTATGTGATGTTTTCGTCTGGTGATATCTTTCAATAATCTCTTTTTGTTCGTTTTCACTTATGACGTCATCAAGTAGTAAATTTGAGATGACAAGTTTATAAGCAATATGCTTAAATGTTTCTTGAAAGATTCTTATTATTATTGGCTCCAACTCTTTGTTTGGGAAATGTAAACAGTACATAGAGGTAAATGGTCTCTAAGAAGTCGTTGCACTTCTTCTGTTGAAGAATTCTGATTAATGAAAATCAAAAATTTCTTTTTGGCATCGAATAATTTCATCGTCGTCACGTAAGATGTATCTTTTGCGGTCCATTTAAATATTGCCTGGTTCTTAAATGTATTTACAGACTTATTTACATATGGGGCACCAAGAATTGTCTTCCATTGATGTATGTATTGTGTCCGTATCTGAGTTGAGTTGTTTTATTTACGTTATCCTCTTCTTTGGGGATGTCGTGATCTTTGTTTCCTTCCACAGAGCTAGCAGTATCAGTTTCTGAGTTCTCTTTCTGTTTGCTAGTTGATGGTTGAGGTGTCTTTTTGACTGATAACAGTTTTTGATTATTTGTCAATGGTTTGGGTGAATCTATTTTATTCGGAGCTCTAATCTGAATATCCGATATAATGTTTATTTTTGGAGTTTTTTTCTTAACTTCTAATACTTTTTCTGGATATACTTTTCTTGGCTTTTCAAAAAGGTTTTCCTGCGAATCGAAAAACAACGGTATTACTGGCCTTGATTTTTTCATGCCACAATTGTTGATCATCTTCTTCCTCTTTTTCGCATACAGCGGACATGTGTGTAGGTGGTGATTTTGTTATTTCCACTGGGTGTACTTCTCGAGGTGGACGGGAAAGTGAGCATTAAGCACTAATTTTGAATTTGGCTCTTTAATGGAGAAAAGCCATTGCAGTGGCTTGTGATCACTTACAATGGTAAATTTTCGGCCAAATAAATATGGACGAAAGTATTTTGTTGCCCATACTATTGCTAATAACTCCTTCTCAATTGTAGAGTACTTACATTCACTCGAATTCAAAGTTCTGCTTGCATAGGCAATAGGTAAATCTGAACCAATAGTTCCTTGCGATAGAATTGCACAGATTGCATATTCTGATGCGTCAGTTGTCAAAATGAAGGGTTTCTCGAAGTCAGGGTACTGGAGTATTGGATCGTTTGTCAGGATATTTTTACAAAGATTAAAAGCTGAAATAAAAGCTTTATCATGAACTATTTTTACATTTTTCTTAAGACAGCTTGTTAATGGTTTTGTTATTTTGGCGAAATTCTTAATTAATTTTCGATAATAACCAACAAGACCTAAGAATGATTTAATTTCTTTGGGTGTTTTTGGTATTTTAAAATTTTTAACTGCTTCGATTTTACGTGGGTTAGGTTTAACACCGTCAGGGGTAATGACATGTCCTAAAAATTCAACTGACCTAGTATGTAAAAATTCTGATTTGTCTAACTGAATTTTCATGTTAAATGACATGACATGGAACGTGTAGTCAACCAGCAACTACTCAAGTACCTCGAGAGCAACAGAATAATCAGCGATAATCAATACGGCTTTCGCAAAGAGAGATCGACAGGAGATATATTGGCCTATGTCACTCATATATGGAGTAGGGCAATTGAAAACTACGGAGAGTCTCGAGCGATTGCGTTGGATATTTCAAAGGCATTCGACAGAGTTTGGCATGACGGACTGCTCAACAAACTGCCGTCCTTGGCACTGCCCGCCTCTCTCTGCAGCTGGCTGGCCAGTTTCCTTAAGAACCGATCCCTACACGTTGCAGTCGATGGACACATCTCGGACACATTCACCATCAACGCGGGCGTGCCTCAGGGCGCAATACTTTCACCAACTCTGTTCCTCATCTATATTAATGACCTGCTGATCGAAACGAATAATCCTGTTTACAGTTTTGCAGATGACAGTACCCTTGTCTCCCACTTTAGATCAGAAAAACCCTTATCAGCGACTGAGACTCATCACCGCAGACATAGGCAGATTACAGCAATTAATCAAGACCTGGAGAAAGTTCAAACTTGGGGCGACCGAAATTTGGTCCAGTTCAATGCAGCAAAGACCCAAGCAGCAACGTTTACTAAGAGGGCCAATACAGCGGGCCCTGACATCATTATGGCAGGATCGACCATTCCTTCATCCTCGTCAATCGGGCTGCTGGGTGTCTCGGTCAACAGCAATATGTCATGGCATGACCATGTTGCTAACATCGCAAAATCAGCCTCCCAGAAGCTTGGTGCGCTATTTCGCAACAAAAAACTCTATACACCGCAGCAGTTGCTCTTGCTGTACAAAGCGCAAATAAGACCGTGCTTAGAATATTGCTCACATATCTGGGGTACCGCACCAAAGCATACCCTAAAGCTGATGGATTCCATTCAGAAGAGGGCTGTGCGTCTCGTCGGCAATCCGGAGTTGACCCGGAATCTGGATAGTCTGGAACATCGCAGACATGTGGCCGAGATGTCTCTGTTTTACAGATACTTTCACGGCAGATGTTCCCAGGATTTGGCCCGCATAATCCCGCCCCTGGCAACTCCTGTCAGACAGTCCCGACAGACGGCAGGAGCGCACCAGTTCGTCGTACAACTAGAAACACCTAGAACATCGCTTTACCAGAACTCCTTTGTCTAGCGCACTGCATCACTGTGGAACTCACTTCCAGGACATCTGTTTCCCACTAATTACGACCTACAAATATTCAAGAACCGTGTCAATCAACATCTTCGCACACGCACCGCTCGTCGAGCGCCATAGGATCTCACTTTAGTGTGTGTGCCACTGCCATATAAAAAAACCTTTCAAAAACTAATTTTAACGAATTTATGTGTTCTTGGAGACTTCTGGAGTAAATAATTATGTCATCCATGTATACAAGACAAACTTTACCTAAAAGTCCGCGCAAAACGTTATCCATAGTTCTTTGAACCGTAGCAGGCGCGTTTTTCAAACCAAATGGCATGCGTGTGTACTCATAATGTCCATGGTCAACGTGAAAAGCTGTTTTTGGTATGCTTTTTGGATCCATTTCTATTTGATGATATCCAATTGCTAAATCTAACGTTGTAAAGTATTGACAACGTCCTAGCTTATCCAAAATGTCAGAGATATTTGGAATTGGGTATCTATCACTAATAGTTTTTTAATTAAGTTTGGAATAATCAATCACCAATCTCCACTTCTTTTGTCCAGAAGCATCCGGTTTTTTAGGAACTATCCAAATTGGTGAACTCCAAGGGGATGATGAAGGTTGAATGATTCCGTTGTCTAACATTTCATTTATTTGTCTATTTACTTCATCTTTATGTATATATGGATACCTATAATTTTTCGTATGAGTGGGTATTTCGTCAGCAGTGTTGATTACATGTTTAACTTGATTGAAATGATTGGTAAATCATGGTCCAGGTTTATGTAAAATATTATTAAATTTTTTAAGAAGCTTGAAAAGTTGTTCCCTCTCTTCTTGGTTTAAATGTTCGTGTCTAATTAGAGATTTTAAATTTACATTTTCATTCACAAAATTGGAATGGATGGATGTTTCAATATTTTTAAAATTAAATATTTCAAAATTGTTAAGTTCGATTGGTTCTAAGGGCATATTGTCATTCGTACTACCTTCTAATACTATTGACCTATCCGTATGATTATAGATATCTAGTGTGTAAGTGTTATTATCAATTGTCACAATAGTTGGTTGTATTTCGATATCATTGTCACAAAAATAAGGCATTATCCAAGTCGTATTGTTGGGTAGGTTAGTTTTAAATGTAGACTTTTGACTTGTTTTTGGCGGAATTTCAATTAAGTATTGATCGAAATTTTCTCGATAATAAAAAGGAATTTCTAAGTATTGATTTCTTAGTAATTGATTTTTTAAATCGATATTCAAGTTTAATTTACAAAGATCTTTTATACCTAGAATACCGTCAAAATATTCATGACATGGGTACAATATGAAATCAACTGAGTCTGTTATACCAAAGCATAAGAATAAAGGAATGCTTGCTTTACACTCAGCTTTTTTAGAACCTGCACAAGTTTGTAAAGTGCTCGTATAAGGTTGTATTAATTCAGGAAAATAAGTCTCTGCTAAAGATGGTCTTAGTAATGAAGCATGAGAACCAGTGTCTATTAATAATTTGATGTTATAATTGGGAATTTCAATATATGGTAATTGATTAATTTGAAACCTATTTAAATTTAAACATGGTTTTATTCCGAGGCTGGTAAATGAAAATTTTCTAATTGTTCACTTATGTTCTCTTCATCTTGATTTTCTAATTTTTCCACATTTTGGTAATAGTCATGTTCGTCAAAGTCCGAATTATTTATTGGATACTCGACAATATCGGTATCAGAATAATAATTTGGTTGTTCATTTTCAAGGGGCGTTAATTCTTGCCAAGTGAAATTGGGTTTCCCTTGTGGTCGAAAATGAGATTGTTGTGGTCTTTGCACTTGACTCACAGGTTTTCGGGGCTGGACACTAACGCCAGACATGGGTTGTGGATATTGTTGGGGTTTTGAAAATTGTGTATTTCTTTGTGCAAAATTTGGTGTGAAATTTTGATTTGGGGATTTGAAAAATGTTTGATTCGGGTATCTTGGAAATTGACCTTGAGGTTTCAGATTAAAAGGTTGATTATATGGTTTAGGGTTGAAATTATTTGGTCTTGGAAAATTATTCTGGGGATTAACTTGAAACTTATATTGGTTCTTCTGGTAACCAATAGATTGTGGTTTTTGAACATTTTTGTTTGAATCATGATTTTGTAGATAATTATTTTTGAAATTATTTTGAGAAGTTAATATTTCATAGTTTGTAATTATTTCAATTGCATGATCCAAATTCTGTGGATTTTGTACAATTAATAGAGTTCTTAATTCACTAGAAATATTGGATAAAAAGTTTTGTGTAGCTGTAAGCTCATTTTGTGAAATTAAAACTGCGCGTGCTTCAATATTGGCAATTTCTGAACAAATCTTACTATTAATCTTAGTTACTAACACTTTTAACTTTTGAATATAATCCTGTGTGGATTCACTCTTTCTTGTTAAAAATATAAGTTGCTGTTGTAAACTAGCTCTATTTACGGGATCAGCAAACTTTTGTTGTAAAGCTAATCTAATTTCGGCCCATGTATTAAGATAAGATCTGGTTAACAAAAAATCTTCGGCTGCACCGATTATTTTTGACTTAATTGCTAAGATTACATATTCTTGCTGAGATTCATCTCCGTTAAAATATCTAGCATAAAAAGTATCTATTTGCATTAAAAATGTTTCTAAACGAGTGGGCGTGCCATCAAAAGTTTTTAATAATGCTACTACTGATTTTAAAGCGTTGGCCATAATGTTTGGATTTTCAATTTGCGTTTCTTGAATTTCGAATATATTTGAAATATTACAATATAATTCAGTTAATTCACTTTCTGATGAATTACTCTTTTCTATGTTATTACGTCTTATTCTAGGATACGTTATATCACTAAATCTACCTTTAAATTTCTTCATGAGAAACTAACATATTCTAAAAAGTGAAAAGTAACTTTTTTCGTGCCAGGGCTCCCCCAGACTGTATAAAAAAGTATGACATCAGGGCGTGGCACCCCATATTTTTTTAGCACAACCTATGTAGCCCCCCCCCCGGCCCCCCCCCCCCCCCCCCCCAACATATTTTCTGGGAGCGTCACTGTGCCGGGTTAAGACATAATTTCACAAACGGCGCCTTCGTTTTTATTCCACTGGTTGCATATGTCCGGCTTGGTTGAAATGTGTTTCGCTTTGCATTTGTGCGTTTTTTTGTATTCTGGTCAATAACCCCTCTCTATGATTCTGGTCAAAGAAAATGTTAGAGCGTAATATGGTAATGATGATAAATTTGAAAACAAATACAAAAAGAGCAAAAGATAGAAAAATCCCTTATAATATGAATTCTGTATAAAAATGCTGAATCTGATACAATTTCAGTTCAATTCTGATACAATTTTTAATTTTCCTCTGAGTAGCGCCCATAACTTTAACCCCACTGCTCGTTCTGGCATACCATGCTCCTTTTGTTTAAAGATTATCTAGATTTAGTTACGTTCATTCTCTTTAATCTTAAGTAAACTAAAATTTTAAATAAAAATAGGAAGTTTGCAGTAGAAATCTAATAGGAAATATTGAGCCTAGTTTGTGAGAAGGTGCTCTGACAAATACAATACTCCTTGAAGTCTCCATAATTGAAATGGTAATTTTTGTAATCTCGTGTAACCAATTTTTTCGAATTATGGTTTCTCATGTATGGTATAACGAAGCAATAACAATTCACTCAATATTAATTTAGAAAAGGTTTATCTTGACGTCGAAGTCAAGAGTGAAGACCATGCTTGCAATCTTCTTATTTCTATATGTAGTAATATTGTCCTTTCTAATTTTTAGGTGCGAAAGAAACCCGAAGTACCCAACACATCTCGTCTAGGCCGACAACCAGTGATATTTGTGCATAAGTGATATGAAACTGAACTTCCTTCGTGGTTCATCATGGCCTTAATACGCTCAGTTTAATATTAAAATGATG
Organism: Pissodes strobi; assembly: GCA_016904865.1. Lineage (NCBI taxonomy): Eukaryota > Metazoa > Arthropoda > Insecta > Coleoptera > Curculionidae > Pissodes > Pissodes strobi. Next base: position 66,700 of record JAEQML010040867.1, read on the forward strand.
TTAAAGCCGCCTGTGCCGTAGAAATCGTAACAAAGACATCTTGAAGTGTAAATCTCTAAAAGGCCAATCTGTCCCTTGTTAATTATTACATTTTTCAATCAAAGAACGCTAAATAATAATAGAAGAATAATGTGGCGATCAGTCGTTATTTCACGTAACGTCAGATCAGAATATAGTAGGTTCAGTACTGAGATGTCTTCACTAACCAAACATGATTTATCAAAGAACTGAACCTAAACGAAGAAGTACGCAGGTACTTGCGTTAGTAAAATAATTGCTTACAAAGTGACATTCTAAAATAAACCAAGCGGTGACGCGCATTCTACATTTGGGACATCTAAAAGAAAATAGATATCAATTTTTTTAGCTGTCATAGCCTATCGAACTTTAGTCACAGTTTATACCGTGTACGGTATAAACTGTGCTTTAGTTGTCGAACATACGTTGACAGGAGTCAAACGAAGATTGCGCGACACAGTGCCGGCGAGTGAGTGTTGTCGATGGCATGAAATGATATTATGTGATGGCTAAGCCAAAGTTATCAGATATTGATGTAAATTATGTTAAAACCTGAATATGGCGGGACAAGCAAAATATATCCCTTCTGATTCGCCATATAATTATATCATCTTCAAATTTTCTATCAGAATGCTGGCAAAATTATGTTAAAATCTGATAATTATGTGACAATCGGCAACACCGCCGAGCGAGTTAACCTCACTTGACCTACTGTGACAGTGGCGTCCGTCGTAGTAGTCGTCATTTTAATGGTAGCATAAAAAAATTCCTACCATGTATTATTACATGGGAGAGAAGATTCTTCCAATGTTATTTAGATTTTTTTGATTTTAGTTTGGCTTGTAATACAGGTTTTTTAAAACATTTCCTAAAAATATTTATGATTTTAATCTAATATATTAGTTTACATTTATAAGGTTTTGGTATTTTTCATAAATACGAAAATTAGAATGAAAAATTATGAAACCATGAAGTAGCTGAAAGGGAGGAATAAAGACCAAATTATACACGTACACTCTACATCGCGGATCATAATTTATCGATCTTCAAATGGGCAAATGTATAAAAAAATGTCAATAAAGGGTTCTCTTTTTTTGTTTAAAAAAATTACATTAAAATATATCTCAGCCACTTTTGAGGAATATTGACGGTTACAAATCACAGATAAATCGTTTGTCTGCGATTGGTTGTACCGACAATGTCGATTGGCCAAAATCACTGTTTACAAGTTTAAACCATAAAATAAAATTTTTCAAATAAATAAATTTTAGTAAAAAAAAGTTTGAATGCAAAATTTAAAGTTTTTAATTGAACATCTTTTCGAAATATATTTTATTGCACATTAAAGGTGAGCGCAAATTTTGATATTAGACCCTCTCGTTAAATTAAATTTAAAAATTTTTCAAAAAATTAATTTCAAAATATTTTTGTTCATTTTATTTCATACCTTGCTTTTATAAATAGATTTAAATGCATATTGTAATTTTCTTTTAAGAAATTTTTCTTTTGTGACATTCAATCTTATGTCACCTTATTTACGTTTTTATGCAAGAGGATGTTGTACACTAAAAAGTAGTAGTGTGATATGTGTATAAAATAAAATTGATATATCTGTAACATTTTTTGAGGCACAAAAGCCTAAACTATCATGATATTTTGACATGTACTATACAGGGTGCTTCTAAAGAATATAGTATTTCTATGCAATTTCGAGAATTTAACGAACAAATTGTCTTTGCCCAAATTAAACACTCTTTATCTTAAGAATCAAACAGTTTAGGGCATATAAACATGATTTTTTTCTTAAAACTTTTTCATATATTTTCACCTACCTTTAGAATCACCCTGTATAACTTATACAGTTGTGGCGTCACCTTATCTAAAAAAATAATATTATAGAATTTTTTTCCTATTCTCTAATTTCATTAACAAGAGACAGATCTAAAAGACTTTCCGGTGGCCTCATGCACGAATAAATAATTTTAAAAAAATAGTCCTTTAAAGCGGATACTAATTATACTATTGTTTTATTAATATTCTTCTTGTACAGCAGGTGCAAGAAATAGGTTCTTCACGGCATTATCGTTGATTATTCGTTTTTGTATCCATATAAAGAAATAATCTATTATCAGACAATTAAGAACTTTTATGTGTCTTAAACATAACTAACTAACGACAAGTGGCTTTCAAAATTCACCTAAACTGCGTTCCGTAACCTAAACATTAGTACTTGCTTCTTATACCAATGCTTTTTTAAGGTACAACGGGTGTTAAAATTAGGTACATGTCACATATTTTAGGCTAAATTAGGACGTCACTGGCAAATGCAATGGCGTGCTTTGCTGGACAGCGATAAACTAAATGACAAACAGTCAATTTGATACATACTAGGAATATTCTTGGACTATTTTCTAAAGCTTCTTCAATCAATAAACGGAATAAATAATAGAGCAGTGATGTTGGAATTTGCCTAGCGGCAGAATTAGCCCAAAGATAAAGTTTTTTGAAGCTAAAAAGGTGTTTATGGTAATACGAGATTGTTTCTAACTGGTTTCCTTTTAATAATTGTCACACTGTTTTTTTAATTTTGTGATTTTAATTAATTTTTTTTTGGCAGCAAATATTTAAAAGTTCTCAATTCATATCATTAGTAATACATTTTTAGCAGTCTTGTAATCATCATGGTTTAAATTTTAATGTGTTTGTTAATGCTCTAACTACTATTTATTTATTCTAAAGGTGTGAAGATGAATGCTAAAAACAATTAATCATAAAGTATGCTGTTTTAAATACTCTCTGATTTAATTTTATTTTTATAATTAACGTATTTTTATTTTAAAGATAATACAGTTAATATATTTTTATTAAATATATATGAAGGGGGATGTTAAACATAAATAATCATAGAGATCTGTTTTTAATACTTTGATTTATTTTGGAGTTATGAAGAAAAACATTGTTTATCATAAACCAATTTGTTTTTAATATTCTTTAATTTTATATTTAATATATTTTCATGTATAGTAAAAAGAAAGCTAAAGATAATAATAAAAATATGTTTTTAATACTTTTATTTAATTTTATAATTAACATCTTTCTATTCTATAGATATGAAAAAGAAAGTCTAACATAATTAATCAGAGTTTAATCTGCTTTTAATACTTGGATTTCATTTTTATTTATTTTCATTAAAGGCGTAAAGAAAAAGCTTAAACTAATTAATCAACGGAAAAAATATATAACAGTGATTAATCATCATGCTTTAAAAGGTAATACATTTTTATTAAGGAGATATTAAGGGGAAAGTTAAACATACATAATCATAGAGTAGTCTGTTTTAATACTCTGATTTACTATAGAGTTATAAAGAAAAAACATTGTTTATCATCATTTGTTTTTAATATTCTTTAATTTTATAATTAATGTATTTCCATGTAAAAGAAAGGTAAAGATAGAAATATCTGTTTTTAATACTTTTATTTAATTTTATAATTAACATCTTTTTATTCTAAAGATATGAAAAAGAAAGTTTAACATAATTAATAATAGATTAATCTGCTTTTGATGGATTACATTTTATAATTAATATATTTTTATTTTAAACATATGAAGAAGAAACCATACTGGTTTTTAAAACTCTGAATTAATTATATAGTTAATATATTTTTACTAAAAAGATATGAAGGAGAAAATTAAAAATAAATAATCAGAGAAATCTGTTGTCAGCACTTTGATTAATTTTAGAGTTATGAAGGTAAACATTGTTTATCATAAAATAATTTGTTTTTAATGCTCTTTAATTTTATAATTAATATATTTCCATGTAGAGTAAAAATAAAGTTAAAGATAATTAATCAAAGAGAGATTTGTTTTTAAAACTTTTATTTAATTTTACGATTACCATCTTTTTATTCTAAAGATATGAAAAACAAAGTTTAATATAATTAATCATAGATTAATCTGCTGTTAATACTTGGATTTCTTTTTATAATTAATACAGTTTATTTAAGAAACAAGAGGAAGAAAAATTATGAATAATTAAGGAATTTATTTTTTATTATTACTCTGATTTACTTTATTTCAGATATGAAGAAGAAAGTCAAATAACTAATCATAGACCAATTTGTTTTCAATATTCTTTGAATTATTTATTATTTTTAAAGGCGCAAAGAAAAAGCTCAAACCAATTAATCAAAGAATAAAATATACCTATACTTTATTCTTCACTTGAAAGTATGGAGATGAATGCTAAGAACAATTAATGATAAAATAGGCTGTTTTTAATACCGATTCAATTTTATAATAAATGTATTTTTATTTTAAAGATACGAAGGAGAAAAGTTATTAACTGTAAATAACTAATGGTTTCTAAAACTCTGATTTAATTATATATTTAAAATATTTTTATTAAAAAGATTTTGAAGTGGAACATTTTGATTTATTTTAGAGTTATAGTCAAATATATTTCCATGTAAAAATAAAGATAAAGATAATTAATCATAGAAAGATATGTTTTTAGAACTTTTATTTAATTTTATAATTAATACATTTTATTTTATACATATGAGAAAAAAATGATAAATCATTAAGGAATTTGGTTTTAATAAGCGCTCTGATTTACTTTATTTCAGATATGAAGAAGCAAAAATATTAATCACATAATAATTTGTTTTTAATATTCTGATTTAATTTTATAATTAATTTATTTTTATTTTAAAGATATGAAGAAGAAAGTCAACCATAATTAATCATAGACCAATTTGTTTTTAATACTCTTTGAATCATTTATTATTTTTAAAGACGCAAATACAAAACTCAAAGTAATTAATCAAAGAATAAAATATTTTTTATACTCTGATTTAATTGTATAATTATTATAATTAATATATGTTTCATTATGAAGATATGAAGAAAAAAACCAACTGTTTATAACAAAATGAAGGCACGAACGTATTTGAGAACTGTTTCCGTTAGTTTGCTTAAGACATATAAATGCTCTTGACTATTTTTGTTGTTGTTGGATATAGTTCGGAAACGAAAAAGAAGGCGATATTTCCTCTTACCCTTCTTGCAAACTTGTATAGTGATTTGTACTTTTTGTTAAGATATTTTCTTCCTTCTTATTCCGAGGTTATATTGAAACATCAGTTGGAATATGGATATCATTCGCTGGCTAAGTGTGTGCTTCAGTCATGTTGCCGTCTTTTTCTACAAATATATATGTGTATTATTTTGCACCCAAATTAAATTTGGTATGATCTTTTATAGAGTACTTGTGGTTATTTTGTTTTTAATAAAACGCTGGTCTATCTCAGCTCCTCATGAAATATAAATAATAATCGCCACACATGCACTCAAACTCCGAATTTAGATTAAACATTTTGTCCTTAATTTATCTTGATTATCACTCACATTTAGTGACATTTTGTAAATATTTAAAAACAGACGAGTTTTATTTAGTTACCTTTTAAATAATGGTTTTACATAAATACTGTAAGCCAGTTTTTAGAGAGAGACGGTTGTATTACTGAAGCAAAATCTTACATAGCGCTTGAAAGGTGTAAAAGAACATGTTTAGTGAGATGGTTAGCATCTAGGTATGTTTCTTGCCCAATATTTTTACGAAATATTTAATAGATTAAACATAGTATCGTAGAAGAATCGATGCCTGTACATACATTTCGGAAATACCATTATTATTAGCAATATATATAGAATTGGGCACAGCTCGCTATGCACAATAGAATTATCGGTCAGTATAGTTTATAAGCTGTTTACAGTGTAAAACTATAAAGTATGTCAATATCTAGCTCTAATTTATTTAATTTGTCTAATGTTAATGAAATTTGTTTTATAAATTGAAGAACATTTTGTGTTTACACTAATATGTAATTATTATGTTAAAATCTCTTATAAAACCTGTAAATTTTTATTCCTAATTCGGTTGTTCCAGTAAAGTGCTAAGTATTACGTATATTTTTTACGATAACTAAGATATTTTCCACGAGTCTTGAACTGTCGGAAAAATACAGATGACGTCAATTTGAATTTTATCCTTCTTAAATCAAACTCAAAATAATACTACTAAACACATGTGATTCATGGAATTACTTTTTCTCACTTTCGGCATTCCTTTTTCAGATTATTATATATACGATAAATTTTATCATTTGTAGTTTATTTACATAGTGTTCGTTACTGCAATGATATTTTATTAATTCCGTTAAATATTTTCCAAATAACTGTATAACTGTAATTTTGTGTAAATAATAGGGAGTGCAGTCTAGTCATTAATATTTTTATTATTAGATGTTTTCGTTAAAATTGTGTATTTTAATAATTTGTAAAAGTTTTATTTTTATTTCTTTTTACTTGAAAAATTGTTTCTGGACAAGTAAGAAGAAACAATCATCCAACCTAATTTCAAAATGAAGAAAACAGTTTCTAGCTAGAGGTTATATATTTATTTTTGAACACATTTAACGAAAAATTGAAAAATATTATCAATTTCTTTATAAGTGCAAGAAAAAGTAATTAGGCGGAAATTAATTACCGTTATCCACTTGGTGGTATAATTATCACCAATTTTTTGCATACTCGTTAAGTTTAATAAGACAATAATATTCATGACACGATTGGTGGCATGAATATTATATATCTGTTGGACAAACTTAACAGGCAGTGTTACCATGTAGTTTTTGCATTTTGTAAAAAAAATATTATCTTCATTGAGGAAAGCAAGATATTTAACTAAAACATCAGCACATTTTTAAGGCTTGATTCTAGTTTCGAGAACAACTATTCACTTTCACACTATTTCATTTAGTAGCTTTATATTCGAAATAATAATAATAATACTCTAATAATATTTGGTAACATTAAACGTGTGTTGTTAGAGTAGCCAACTAAAGTAATGTCTCAAAATATGTCTTCTTTTGAAGTGAATACTTCTATGGTTTCATGAGAGTGATTTTTCAAGGACACGCAACGACACGGTTTAACAAATTTTCGTCTCGCAAGAGAGATAAAGTATATCCCTGTAATAAGAAAGAGAGAGAATGAAAGAGAGTCGAATGTCCGCATGGCAACAAATCGCCGAAGGATCTCGACCGATTAGGCTAATTGACTTTGCGTTTTCTTTGACGCTCGGAGTATTCCAAGTACGCTTTTCATCCTTCTGTCTCTCTTTCGACTTTCCTTTATTGAATAGAAAGCGAGAGAGACAGCGATAGTATGAGTACATGGAAACTAATCAATAAAACTCCGAACTCTCTAGAATAGCAACCGCAATATACTACATATTCGAAATGGAATCGATAAAGTACTCACTTCTATCACGTGCACTTACGTCTGCGTACACGCCTTCAAAATCGTTCCGGAAGCTTCGCGCATGCGAAGTATGATGTTTGCTACGATTACAGCGACTTAAGTGGCGCTTTAAAAAATAGCCAATTGAATTGAATCTCTTACTGTTGCTTCCCGATGGGGTTTAAGTACAAATACTCCCTGTAAATCGTTTTTAGAAAGGATCGAATCGTTTGAAAAGATGTAGATTCAATTGTCGTAATGCATTTTTTAATTATTTTTTCTTGATTTTATGCATACCTTGGGTTAGTTAGGGCCATACGCTCAATGCCGATTCCGTATACTACACGTGAAGCTTCTCATGATTTAATCTTTACCACGTAAGCGCGAAGCTTCCGGCACGATATTGAAGGGGTGTACCCAATGACAATCAAATTGGGTGTACCATTACCTCCTACAGAAAGGCCTGACGGCTTACGCGTGACGTCATCACGTCTAGGCAAAAGTTGTTTACAGGCGTATATTTAAATGTGCAATTTCTTTTAAAATTTTACAGTTAAGTAGAAATTTTAGGTGCAAAAATATCGAAAAAATATAATAAGCGATACTACTCGGAGTGCTCCTTTGTAAATTTAACTTTTTTATATATTATATTTATTTATGTACTTGTTATATATGAAGTTTGAAACATAATTGGAGCCAATATTACTTTAAGCGCGACTATTATGATTGATAATGTTTTTTTACTAATTTTTTTTTTTAAATCAAAAATTAAATTGCCGTTTGTTTACCTTTTTCTGCATACATAAATAATATTTAAGTGCTTCCGGTTAAAACATATCTTAAAGGAAAGTGAAATTTCAAAACAAAAACCTTTGAATTGTAAATGAAAAAGCTTTATACAGGTTTCAGATTTTATTTTTTTGGTTAGATTGGGTATATTATTGGGGCCTAATATTTATTTATTAAAAATCTTCAGTTTCCTTTTTTTACTCAAAAGATTATGAGGTTTGGTATAATAGCAACAGGTACGTATGGTCGAAATATATGGTTTTACGTATTTAAAAAAACGTCTAACAATATAAATTGTATACCTAAATATATAACGAAATATTAGGTACAGGGTTATACAACGAGGACTAAACAAGGCAATTTTTTGACTTTCCCTGTACTTTTATAAAAAAAACTGAAATAGCCATCTTATGTAATTTTCTCCGGCGAATTCGTATATGTTCAGAAAAAACAATTGAACATCAAATAAAAGTGCTAGGGGTAACTTTGATATTTTTTAAAATGGAATACCCTGTATGTTACTACATTTTTGGACTCTCTAGAAAAATCTAAACACATTTTGTGTATAATATCCTGTACCTATCTTTAGCTGTTTACCAAATATTGACAGTTGAAAGTCGGGCATTTTGACACTTTGACAGGCTCTAAAATCTAAACCGCACGAGATCAAATAAAACGGTTTGCACATACCTATCTTGGGTTTTCATAAGCTATCGAATGATAGTAACTTTGAATTTAACCGGAGGTTTAATGGTTCCGGTTAATTTTATCCACAGGTTAAATTCGAAGATACTGTCATTCGGTAGTTTATGAAAACTTAAGATAGGAATGTGCAAACCGTTTTCTTTGATCTTGTGCGGTTTAGATTTTAGAGCCCGTCAAAATGTCAAAATACCCGACTTTCAACTGTCATTATTTGGTAAACAGCTAAAGATAGGTATAGGATATTATACACAAAATGTGTTTAGATTTTTCTAGAGACTCCAAAAATGTAGTATATCCATTTTAAAAAATATCAAAGTGACCCCTAGCACTTTTATTTGATGTTCAATTGTTTTTTGCTGAATATATCCGAATTCGCGGGAGAAAATTATATAAGATGGCTATTTCAGTTTTTTTTTTATAAAAGTACAAGGAAAGTCAAAAAATCGCCTTGTCTAGTCCTCGTTGGTTAACCCTGTACAAGTTTCAAGCACTTAAAATCACATAAATAGTCCCGATTCTTTGATACCCCGATCGTTTGATACACAATACATGGAAGACGGCGAGTTGGGACTCGGAATGCCAGTCGTCCAGCGTGACAATCAACGTTAAATATGGAAGTCCGCGCGATAAAATTATCAATACTTTTACTGGGCTCCCACTAAATGGTATTCTTATGACAAAATCATTTGACTAGATGTTATGACGTCACTGCAATTTTAATATTAGCCAGTAGTCCTTTCTGTAGGAGTATTGGGTGTACGGATAGTCTTGTAATAGGTAGGTACAACGAAAGCCCTACTGTTAGGTAATACAGTATGCAAGCTGTGCACCCTGTAACGGCAATGTGGTATATTAGATATATTAGAGATTATATTAGAGAAACGTAATATTTTGACGACATTTACTTTAGCCAGATGCCATGTATAGTTAGGTGCTTAGACTGTGAATATATAAGTTGAGTTGTAAATGTTTATAAACTAAACTGACTCTAATCGTGTCTGTCCGTACGGTGTGGTTCATATTCTAAACAAAGCACTGCCAACCCGACAATTCCTGCGTGCAGACACGATAACGTAATAATTTCAATTAAGAAAAAACACACATTATTTCTTTCGATTGCACTTGACGCCCAACCGTTTGCGAATTTAGGAAGCTTCCACTTCACACAACCCCAGTCAAATAACGCCGCCTGATTGTCCCCGTCAATGTTGTTTACATGCTTTTTTTTTACTTTAGGCCTTTAGAGAATAGCAGAAATATGAAAGCCTGGCTCAGGTGGTAAGGCTCGCGTCTAGAATGCGAAGCAATGGGTTCGGCGCCCGGCCCTTGCAAACATTTTTTTGTTGGGTTAGCTTGGGTTACTTTTTGTTGGTTGCGCCCCGCACCGAGCAGGAGGCATTACTTGAATACAAATGCGTGAAGTGAAAAAACGTAAACAACATTGACGGGTGAGGCTAGTGTAACACACGTGCTTATGTAGTCAATTAGGCGGCGTTATTAACTGGGGTTCTGTAAGGCGGAGGCTTCCTAAATACGCCAACCCTTTGCTTTTTTGATATTATCTCAAACGTACGATCATGAGCGACACGAAGACACATATGCAGCGCGTCCTGCGTTTACGGGTGCCTATCATTCAGGCTATAACTTAGGTTAGAGTTAGCATCACGTGTTTTTATTTGTGTAAACTAGAACTAGCCAATTTTTTCGTTTTAACAAATTAAACTAGGTATAACCTTTTCTAATTTTAAATAGTCAAGAGTGGTGGCAGTGAAGTTTTAATTCCGTTTTCCTTATTAAATTGCTTCTTTAAAATACATAAATTTAATGTGTTATGTTTACAAAACAATTATTAGTAATTAAATTAGTTGGACGAATAAAAATGCGTCACGGAATCTCTTCCCACATCTACCGCTTTTTGACATATTAGTCAGCCGTTGAATGTTTCAGATCTATTCTGGTTTTCACTTCCAGTTTAGCTGCATATTTAAGGGATTTTGCAAACCAGAATCGAAAATCAGAATAAATCTGAAAACATCTTAAGGAACAAATCACCAAAATTGCGGTTGGACATAGGTCGCTTATCTACTATCAATATAATTAATTTTGGCTGAAAGTTGGTGCATGAAGCAAAATTGCATTTGAGGAGTGTAAGTATTTAAAATTATATATTATTGACACAGTGGAAGTCAAATCGAAAATGAGTAACTATGGATTTTAGCATAATACTTTTTCACTTGTATTTTAGATTATTTAACTTTATTGCAAAAATATTGATTTCTAAGGTTGCGGAATTAATTTATTTTTTATTTTTTGCGCTCTTTGTTCTTGGTACCTCAAAATATTTTTTCCTCAAGCACCAACTTTTATCATAGAATCTGAACTCACTACATAATTTTGTAATTAGGTTCCTGTGAGAAATACAGTGGCACTTGTGATCAATTTTAGAAATATCTGTGAAGTTTGAGATGCGTTTATAAGACCTAAAGTATCACTTAAAGAATATAGCTATAATTACTTCAAAATTACAGTCATAATTAATTAATTTTTATCACCCCTTTATTGCTAAAATTATTGTATTACTCTTGAATAGAACGGGGCTCTCTCATTATTTTCCAAAAACAAAAACAATTATTTGTATGTAGATCCCACAAAGTGGCCAGCACGATCGTCATACCTTACTCCCTTTGACTATTTTCTCCGTGGCTGATTCAGTATCAGGGCTTCTAAACCTGCTATGGATTCCTTGGACGATCTTCGTCAACGAATTATTGATGCTCGCATTACCACAAAATTCTCCATAAAGTTAGAAATAATTAATATACAAGTATATAAGCTATCAAAAAATGGATAACAATATTAATATAATTGCATTTCAAGAAAATAGCACTTGTAGAGATCTTTAAAGTAAATGTCACCTTATTATTAAAAAAAACATTTTAAGCAGAATGCAAATGAGCAAAAAATATAGTGCTACTTAAACTAAAAATTTCAGTGCACTTCCTGTTAAACCAGAGGTCTCACCGAACCTCTGATATTTCCTAAATAATACAATATTAACATCCAGAGTCTAGTGATGAGCAAATGCAACACCAAGACCGGGTTAGTCTTGGTCTTGGTCTTGCAGCCTAATAAGTGGTCTTGGTCTTGGTCTTGCAGGGTCCAGTCTTGCTGCAAGACTCTTGCAAGTCTTGCACTTGCGCTGGAGGCAATTTTTACAAAGAAAATTAAAAACAAAGTTTTTAAAGTTCTTTAAAGTAAATAAAGGCTTAAAGAAAGGGTATTTGTAAGTATGAAAATTTTGGTTTTTCAATATTAAGTACCACGGCCTCAAATTTTAGCTAGTAAATCAGGTAATTTTTGAAGTAAAAATACTCACAAAAAACATTTTGAGTTAACGAATCACTTGTTTAAGTTTGCCGTATAATATTGAAACACCCTGTGTATTTACAGTTAGAAATATATATCATTCACTGGATTTTACGTCCTTCTATAAAAATCGATTCTTAGCAGGCCCGTTAGCTGGGCTTTGAAATAAACCAAAATTATTATTGCTCAATGAAAACTGCACATCAGTTTTTAGAGGTGTTATTGGTTTTATGAATTTCTCAGCAAATGCCAAACTCGTTAACAATTTTCTTTACCCGGATGCGGTAAAGTGTACTTTTTTCACTCATTATAGGATTGGGAACTTGAAAACTATAAGTGCTAGAAAATAGGTTTAATGGAAAAGTTGTATGCTATTTAATTTCTAGTTCAATGCTGCTTTAATAATAATTCCATCTTTTTTCATTGTCGAGATATTTTCAACAAAAAATTAGTAAAGATGATGACCAAAATGTATAATTTAAGTGCTGTTAGTAGGATTATTAGGTATCATGAAAACAAATTATTATTTCTTGAAACGTTTCGAATTATATTAACTCATCATCGGGGCTCTGTTAAGAGGAGAAAGCTACTTTTAGAATATTTAGCTCATTTTTACAATTTGATAAAAAAACAAGCCTTATGCCCAAAAACAAAATCTCTCTTAAGTACTACCTTTGTTTAATAAAATACAAATAGATAAATAAAAAGACAACACACAAAAATAACGGGATAACGAAATGAAATAACAGAAAGGGTTTCTAATGATAAAATATGTTAAAAGAAAAACATAAATTCATGAAACGTACACTTAACAGTCATATCTTATAACAGGATTAAAATAGATAATATTGCGGATTACAATGAACATTACAAAGAACAATTAAAAAACAACAACCAAATTTCACAGCGTAATATAAGGACGACTGTTGAACCCTGTACTATTTTGTTGAAAAAATATAGTAGGTACAAATAAAAATTTAAAAATTACATAAAATCAGCAGTTAAAAAAAATTTTTTTTTTTTTTGAAAATATATCGAAAATGAAAAAAAAGTCAAAGTCAAGGTCAAAAAATGCTTTATTATAAAAGATCAATCTGATCTCATTTACAAATCTGAAAGAGATAAAAAAAGAAGTTAAGAGAAAGTTAAAATACATTAGTCATACTAATTATCATTGTAGAATTCCTCCAGAGAATAATAGGCCTTTAAAAGCAAAAGTCTCTTTACTTCTCTGGAAAAAATTCTGACATTATCCAGGCTTTTAATCTCAAGAGGCAGGCGGTTATAGAGCTTTATGCTCTCATATATTATGGAGTTCTTGGTTAGTGCGTTTCTCGGGATGCCCAAACTCAGATTGGAGCCATTGAATCTAGTAACTCTTACATTGATATTATTATTAAGGCTTCTATATTTTTTATGTACCATTTCGACCGTAAGCAAAATAAAAAGACAAGTTAATGTTAGAATCTTCTCCCGTATGAAGAGTGGACGACAATGTTCCCTGCAACCAACCCCACATAGAAGTCTAACAGCCCTTTTTTGTAAAATGTCGCCACCTGGACGAAACGCAGAATGCACTGGCCTTGATCCAGGA